>KZ808156.1:145925-178425 GCA_000696205.2 Oncopeltus fasciatus | reverse complement strand
TACATTTATATTGTATGCGAAAATTTACCGCAACAAAATTAGACAAGCTAATTTTAAATTAGTTGTAAATTATCATCTCTTGGATGGGAGTGTGATAATCTATGTAGAATATATTGTAATCGCTTAATAAACTTTGTTTATTTCAATTATAATATCATTATAATTATTAATGTTATCTCCTATATTTATATCAGTTTTAGAGTTCTTAACCCAATTTTTAAGTAAACCGTAATTTACCGATTATTTATGCTAATTACCAAAAGTACCAAAAGGAAACACTTGCGTTGTTCTTGCATGAAGGACATTTTTATTAATTAAAATATTCATTCCGTTATTTTGTGTCCACCGTCCTTTACCCATCCCTACATTTGCCTTGGTCTTGTTGGCAGGAGCTAGAACAAGGGGCCGGGTGTCGCCTCGTTGGTCCCTACGTAACCGGTGGTCACTGTCGTGGAACGCCTGGATACTAATTCTCTGTAATCCTCCACGCAGCTTGACCACACGCTTCTTCTGCTACACTAACCTCTTCGACCTGGGGGGGTCACTCGCCCTCAGACTTTCCGCTTCGTACTACACTCCTCGCTCCGGGCCTCACAAGGGGGAGGAGTTCTGATAAGAAAGAGGTGATAAGGTTGCCACTGCTCAATGGACGGAAGCTGAAAGATCTGTAGTCTCACGTACTTCTACCAATCCATCAAACACATATGTGTTATATATATAAATCAATTTACAGTTATATTCTGAGTAGAATTACTGGATCGATCTCTTCACTATGGGGTTGATTCAGGCGTACAGTCCAGAGATTGGAGAATCACAATGATGGAAGTAAGGCGAGGAAAATCCCTTCGCCATTCTTTTTACCTTGATCTCAGCATATACAACTACCACAAGCATGCTATGAAAGATATATGTGAAAAAGAAGCACCATTTAATTTGTAAATTGCTTTTATTTCTTAATTCTCTCGTTAAGGAAATCGTTTTCTTATTAAGGAACATATCTTAAAAATGATCATATTATCTTAAATTTTATACAATTAATGTGAGGAAATAGAATAAAAAATCTATCTGTCCCAGCCAGGACTCGAACCTGGACCTCCTGCTTGCCTGGCCGGAATGTTTTCATTACACCACCGGGACGAGCCAGATAAATTATTAAATTCCCAATTGGGTGAAATGGAAACATACTGGCCCGGAAAGCAGGAGATCCAGGTTCGTGTCCTGGATAGGACAGTTAGATTTTTTATTCTATTCCCTCTCATTAATTGTTTAAAATATACGTGGGATAATAAACCACAACTAAATTAATATTTATCTTAAATGTTGAGCCACCGTAGTGCTCTCGTAATTCGTAGTGATATGAAAAGTGTAATTATATGAACCCTTCGTCATATCCCCAATTTCCTAGGATGTTTTTGTTTCTTAAGAAGAAAAAAAGGAAAGGGTGCTTAGTAATGCAGAGAAGTTTAATAAAACATATACTTAATAAAAATTAAAGTAAAAATTACAAATTCTGTTTTCTCATAATTTTAATTTTTTTTCCGCAAACTTTATCTTTCTTCTGTGCAGTGATTCATTAAAAGAGACGTTGTATCTCTACTGTTGGTCAATTTCAAGCCTTTTAATGAGTTATTCAATTACAAAATAAATTAATTATTAGTACCGAGGCTACCAAGTATGAAGCAATAGTGAATAAAACCATTTGTTCCATTAAAACCATAAATTTGTTTAATCCTTGATGAATTTGTATTTTTTTATAAACTAATTCGAGGTTGATGAGTCAATCACATTTATTTGCATGATGCCTAACAATGACCTTTAGTCTGATGTAAAAACAGATTGTCGAATTCAAAATTAATTGCTTGATAATCATTTTTTATCTAGACAAAGTTCCACCTCTCTGAGTTTGAAATATAACATTAACTAATTCGGACAAGATTTTAAACAATTATTACTCTACCCTAGTTACCTTAAAAAAGTCTTATACCCCTATTGAGAAACCACCGGACAACGAATGATGTTTAGCGAAATAATGAGATTTGTTGAGAGCTCTATGGAATTTCTCTCCCGTAACAATTCAAAACATCGATAACAATTCCAGCGTAACAAATCATCTATGAATTGTACTCTGGTTGGAAATAGACTGGAGTTGTAGAAGCGCCCTCTGTCGAACTGCAACAGCTGATGTAACTATGGAGGCTATGGATATTTTCTCATGACCGCTCTGTAATGGTATTAGCGGTGGAAGTGGAGCTTTGGTTACGGTGACTTACCGGTCTTCCATCGATTGAGGCCTCCTCAGTAAGGCTTGACCACTTTCTGCGACGTGTATTGTAGGAGTGTTCTTACGGGAGCGGTGTGGCTTCAGTCTGCAGCGAGCTGTCGGGAACTGGGGGGTGTACTCCTGACTGGTTGTGATTCACGGGGACTGACAGCTGTCGAAGAAGTCTCCTCTAAGGAAGCTATGCCTCTTCACGGTTCGAGGCTCTTCGGTTCAAACCCTCAAGAGTCTTGGAAAAAATAACAGCATTTATATATAATTTCATATTATTAATTCTATAAGAAATGTAGAAATTGTTAAAAGAAATTAATACATAAAAATATAGAGCATTGCGATAATAATATGAATATTTTTTTTGTGGCACTTAATCCCACGGAAATTTTAACAATTTTTAGTGCAAGGGAACAGAATAAAAAATCTAACAGTCCCAGCAAGGACCAGTTCGGGTCCTGGCTGGGACAGTTAGATTTTTTATTCTCTTCCCTTGTACTAAAAATTCAAAAAATAATAGTATTTAAAATATCACATTTTCTTTATTGAGTAATTGAATTTATTAAATTTTTTATAAATTTAAATAAAAAATATGAAAATCTGATTGGCTTATTTAAATTGAGGTATATTACAGCCTAAAAATTAGTGAGGAACTACCTTAATTGATTGATGTCGTATGATTTTTAATTATGGAAATATTTTTGGGAACTCAATTATACATTTTTAAGCTGGTCTCAATTTTCTTATAATAGAATTTTGTTCATTTATTTTTTAAGGGTTTCTTAATCTAATCTTAATATCTCTGAAACGCGTGTTAGCTTTAAGTAAGTTTTGTTGGTGATTGCCGGCCTTAGGAGTCATGCTCGGCTGGCCAAGTCTCCCTTGGGCTGTTGCGTCTGAATGTGTAATTCTTGCTAAGAATGTTCGAAAGCTGAGTTATATTATTATAAACAGTATTAAATAAAACTGACGTTGGTCAAACATTACTACACCATTTCCTGAAAAGGCTGTGCTGGGAATCCTGTATTTTCAGGATTGCAAGAGACTCATAAAGCAGTATTGGGATTGACAGTGAAGACTCACAGATCTTCATAAGAATTACCCATAGTCAAGGCAGGCTCCACGTGTTGGACCTTGATGTTGCTGACGAATGGCGTCTCGAATCCCGGCGATAATGATTCTTGGGAAAGGTTACTTTCGTCAGCTGTGACTTTCGGAGCCTGCAAATATCAGGAGGTGAGACCTAGCGGGGCTGAGAGCGAATTGCGGAAATAATCTCGCGTCAAGTTGAGTTCTACGGGAAACGCTGTCGACATATTGGGAGCAGGACTCCATCATCTGTAAGAACAGCGGATCAGGTGTGTGCGCAGGCGTGCTGCACTCTCTTGAGTTCTGGTGCATAGGTACATGCAGGAGGCTGCTATAGGTCACTCGAGTCTTCAATGCTGTATGAGTATGTGTCTCTATATGTATATATTACTCTAAACTAAAGATTACGTTCTTACTTCTTACGACCCATCAGCTGAGTCTTGGTCTGCTCGAGCTTGGCAGTCTGAGCCCAGTCCCCGACTCAGGCCTACTTCATCATCACCTCGCCTATCCAAGAAGCGTTTCCCGTCCCGTACGTCCGTGGATTTCTTCACTTCCCCTGCCCCCTGGTCAGGGTCCAAGGATACAGATTCAGCCTTTAGTATTCTATTTATTTACCAAGATAAAATTCGTACTTAGCATGAATGAAAGGTGATTTGCACAGAAATTCGCCAGATAGTGCGAACCATGCGTCTAGGACTTGTTCTGCTGCACTTTGTCCTCGGTTTGTATGGATCAGCTATAACAGTGCCTTCTCTCATCTGGTTATCATTTTTAGCTTTTCCAACTTGTGTGGGACGTATTCATCTAATTTTTTTTTGTAGTTCCATTATGAGTGCTCTCCATCGTCTTCTTTTGATTTTTAGAAAATTGTTTCGTATAACATGTTTAGAGGAAATAAAATTGTGTATAATTCCTTATAATAAAATGCGTCAGTCGAGCCGTACATGGCGGTAACGAATTTTGGATCTGTAGAACCAATTAAAAAACCTCACACTTCCTGCTTTGGTTCGTTACTAAGTACGATTTCTATTGAACATTTACAACGCAGGCATCGAATGTAATAGCTGAATGTACTTAGAGGTAGATTGAAGTTTGGCAGCTAACTAAGAATCAGATTAATGCAGAGTTTGCGGGATAAAAACTCGTCGAGTCGATACTTGTTCTAGGACAATGGGTGTTATCTGCGACTAAGTAGTTTGTGAAGCAAGACCACTATCACTCGAATGGTTTACTTCATTTTGTGTACTTAGTTTGAATATATACCTCGGGGTTCAATATGTAACTACTATACTCACTCCATCCCTCCTTCCGACATCACTTTACTTATTATGTATTTTGTCTATTTACTCGACTCAGTTATTGTATCTGGGACTTTATATATTAGAGAAATTTGTCTTTTTTTTGTTATTAGCACAGCATATGGTACTCATAAAATGTTTATAAAAGTAAAGTTGTGTATTAAATTCGGTTAGACGCTTGTGAAATCAAAATAAAAAATGACAGTTGAGAGATAAAGACCTGAGGTCACGGACTCCTAAATAAAATAAAAGAAGAAAGGAATAAAATAAGTAGTTGTTTTGAATGCGAAATGAATTAGTGGTCTCGTCTGTGGAAGGGTCGGGAAGATAATAATACATTACATGCTCACAGACAGGGCTTTTACAAATGAGCGTTCGCACCTTCGCCTGTAGAGCCCTCCCTCTCGCCTGCCCAAAGAGGTTATTTGTATAGAAGCCTGTAGCTCACTGCTAAGAGGAACCCCATTCTGCAGATTAGCCGTTCTCTCTTCTCTTTATCCGCCTGGAATTTCCTGTTTCTGCCTCGGTAACCAATCAGAGTGACACACCGTTTCTTGGCTCCTCAATTCTGTGTGATTCGTAGTTCTTTCGAAGGTGAAGTCATGCGCTACCCATTATGCCACAACCCTATTCTAGTACAACAGTTAACTGTTTCAATTGGGTGTTTATTGCATGTTGAGTGCTACTAAATGAACAAGATGACACTGCTATAAACTTAATTAATATGTTATTAGGCTTTCTTTATCGCTTAATTTGTTTTGTTTTGTTGTATCCACTGATTTCCACTATCAATGGATGACTGGTACATATTTAAAATGAAAAATATGTCGTGAGCCGGGTTGATCCTGCCTTTGAGCCAGTCAGCTTTAACGATCAACTTCTCAACTTCAACATACTGACGGACCAATGGAGAGGATAATTTCATGTATATTAAAGTATTAGGAAGTTTTTAATTAATTAATGAAGAAAGTTGAGTAAATTTGAAGAAAATTCTCCTCTGTAGAAAATATATTTTTAGTTATTTATTTTTCACTAGAATCTTTGTCAAATATTGTATATACTTCTTTGATAGTTGCTATAAAATTGTGTGTGTTTTGCCAGTGTGTCTGGGCTGTTAGCTTCATTTGCAGGTTATATGATATATACGTTACATATTGTAATCATTAATTGACATATATTTATTTTCAGGACTCAGGCGCTGGTGGATCTCTAGACGAAGAAGACACAACGAAAAATGGAAAAAGGTATTTAATATATATTTTATTTATTAGTATTTTAAGTCGTTGTCTAATGAGCAATAGAGTCCCTTGTTTACCTGAAGTGAAACTAATTGGGGGGGGGGGGTTCCTATGTAAAAGAAATGTCTGGAAAACTTTCAGCCTTATCACATACTTACAAAAAAAGTAGTATGTCATGTTATTATTATCTTTGTTTGTCTAATATTTCTGTATTAATTGCCGTAAATAAGAGCAAACACGTAAAAGTATCTAATCATTGCAATCATCTCTTTGATTGTCTCTCTTATTATTTTGTAAACATGTTGTGTGTTGTCAACGTAACAATGCAGAATTATTGAGATATCAAAGTCTAATTTCTGGTTTACCATTTCAGCGGAACATGTATATCATAAACTATTTTTTTTTTTTGTAATTAGTTTAAAACTGTAACAAAAACTACGTGTCGACGTTTTAATGTGTCAGAAATGATTAATTACTCTTTATCGCCTATTTTAGTTCCTGCGTTTAGTTAGTGACTGGTTTATAGATATTTTTAAACAAATTTAAGCACTGCATGGGCAGAGGATTTAGCGGGTACGTCGGAATTGGCGAATTGCAGGTTTGTTGGTGTCAGTGCAGGCCCTACCGCGTGAGGCTGTATGTCACCCCGCAACATCGCGCTAAGAGCTATCGATATGCGAAAGCAGACGGCGAACCACTCTGCGCGCGCGTAAGACCACGACGACGTCGGAATTGGCGAATTGCAGGTTTGTTGGTGTCAGTGCAGGCTCTACTGCGTGAGGCTGTATGTCACCCCGCAACATCGCGCTAAGAGCTATCGATATGCGAAAGCAGATGGCGAACCACTGTGCGCGCGCAAGACCACGACGACGCCTAGAAAGGCCTACTTTCTCACTGACTCACCGCGAAAGTGAACGACTTTATTTCTATTTTTAGTCGGAAGCTCTGGAAGCCTCTCAATAATTGCCATTTTCCTATTCTGCTCAGCTCCCACTTTCCACCTTCTACTCAAAGAGAATATTTGCTTGTGTTTCCCCATCTCCTTAGCAGTTCATTTACTTTAAAGAGGCCCTCGGTATTCCATACATTTCTGCTGAATGTTTAAGAGCAGAAAAGGTCAGGTACTATAGCAGTAACCAATTTTACTATTTGTTATTGATAATGAAGAAGACGATTTCTCTTTGCTTCCGAAATATTTAATACAGAAATTAATAATTTTGTTGGACTTTACACTTCAATTCACTCCGTTTCAAATGGAGATGCATTACAAATTATTTAAAAAAATAATAATTGTTTATATAATAAGGAAAATTTTTTTTGAAAAAAAAATTTTTTCTGGCTCTTTTTTTATTTGTTGTTTTTCTTAGATTAAAAACAATTATTTACTGTTTCTTCTTCCGGGTTGGACCGTGTCAAATTGTTGTTATTTGCCGAGCTTTCAAACATAATGTGATGGCTTCTTCAGGGCTGAAAAGAGAATGAGAGTTGTAAAAGAGAGATTTTTTTTAAATCCAGGTGGTATATAATTACCATGTTTTATACACCAGGTGGTTTATAAATAATTTATTTATAAATTTAAAAAATCTCTCTTTTACAACTCTCATTCTCTTTTCAGCCCTGAATCACATGATGTGCGAAAGCTCGGCAAATAACAACAATTTGACACGGTCCAACCCGGAAGAAGAAACGGTAAATACTTCTGACGACCGTCGAAGCCTACGTGAACATTTAAAAACAATTGTTTATTATACAATTCTACAAGAGGATAATTTTAAATAAGTACATATAGTTGTATTGAAGGCTCTTTATTAAGTTATAGTAGAGAATATGTTAGGGTTCGGTCAAAGTTGATCCAGAAAAAAAAAAAAAAAAAATTTATCTGCCTAATTTTCGGCTTACATTGTAAGCCATTTTAGGGCTATCATGTAGAAGAGAGGGGACGTGTTGTCACCTGGATCAAAGTTTATGACTGTCAGTATTGTGTAATTAAAAAAAAAAAGTATCATATTGAGGAAGAAAATAAGAAAAAACTTAAAGGATTGATAGCCTGCCTCCTGCTTGGCTCAGTACCAGCCTCGTGAACATTACGTTATTTGGCTTATAAAAATTGTTTATTTTAAATCGGTATTTCCATTGGAGAAGAGAAAATTATATATCGTTCTGTTTAGTTGATTTATTATGTGAGTGTTCTCATCTGCAGTAATGTATTTTCTCATTGCTAATTCAGGCGCTATAAATGAGCACTTATTGCTCTAAATCTCTCTCTCGCCTTGCATTTCGGCGGGTAAACCACTCGAGTATAGAAGAGTTAATCCCTGAGAGTAGTACAGTTGCTGCATGTTCTCCAAACCCAATACAGTTTGGGAAAATGAATACACGTATAGTGTTTGTGAGAAGGAGCCCCGAAAGACCTGGCGTGTACGAGGGTAACTTTTCATCCATAAGAACTGTTACAAGGAGAGGTAAGACAATGCCAAGACGCCTTGACTGTGGCCAGCTAATGGCGGACAAACCTGACGCCTTTCTTCTGCATTGTTCTCGCTTTGCGTGATCGCTCTCTGTGCACTCCTTGGCCCCTTCGCCCTTGGACCTTGAGGGTTGTCTGTGTCCCAACCTCGCTTCAGTTATCCCCTTAAGGAGAAATCCTTTAAAAAAAGGAAAGACTCACAAAATATCCTTGAGTAATCGTAGGAAATAATCAAATTACAGCACACGCATATAACAACAGCATAAGTATCACCAATGCAGGTCAATAATTTCCAAATGAGCGAGCCAGTATTACATAGCAAGCTGTTCTTGAAAGTAGAAAAGCGATAAATTTAAAAATTTTGTGACATTTACATGTGGAATGATCTTTTTTCCTTATCGAGTTCTTAATATAAATAAATTACGATATTTTAAACTTGGTAATTTTTATATCCTCCTTTATCATACTTCTCTTCAACTTCATAATATATAACATCTGTTTATTTATTCCCTGTAGATATATAGGAAAAGAGCTGTATCTCTATCGCTTCTTTTTGTTGTGGTGAAGCCAGGAATCCATCCTGTTCCATTACCTTCCATTACTGTTCTGGGCTTATTTCATTTTAAAAGAAATCTCAGTATGAACACTACTTTACCACCCTCTTGCGATGCTGCAAAAAAAAAAAAAAAAAAAAAAAATCTTATCTTTTTAATTAAGTGTACTCAGTTCATCCCCCTTTTCGTGCTGCTTATTTGTCTTTAATGCCCAAAAGTAAAGTACATTACGCCATAGGTATGAAGTTTGTATCTTACAGATTGCCTTAGCATTTACCCTATAAATAATAAATGAATGCAATTAATAGTTAATTAGGTAAAGTGCACCTTTCCGTCTAGGCCTTGTTCTAGCAATACAGAAATTCTCGTTGATGTAATAGCAGTATATTCTTTTTGTAAAATATGTTTTTGACGAAGCAGTGCCATTAAATACAATGGTTTACCCTTAACCACAAACAATGATACGCCCTTTACCAACTCTCCCCGCCCGATTGTACTTAAAGGCAGGCAGTATGTTCCTCCAAGTAACTAGCGTGTCGTTGTTAGGGCTGAAGTGTCAGCACTGCGTTCTATCTTCATCTAGCCCTGACTAGCGCCCTCTGGAGGTCGTGTTCTATCTATTGTGGCTTCACCACAATCCTCAACTCTGCACCCTTCAGTTTTAAACCACTGCTTCGTAATCTTTACTGGAGTTAGGGAAATATTTAATTGTATGTGTTAAAATAGTTCTTCTGAAAATGACCAAATTAGCTGTTTCTCCTGTTCCTCGACAGAAACTGACTCCTCAACTGAATGCTGCCCTTGAACATTCTTACTCATGCATAGGTGAAGTATTGCGGTCGAATTAAATACATCTGGCGAGAGGATCTGGTAGTAAGGTTTCCCGAGGTAAGAAGGACCTAGTTAGTGTATTTGTAGAATGTATTACATTGGGCTTATGTAAGTCTTTCTCTAGTCATGTGCAACTCAGCTCTCTTCAAAGCTTTCTGCCTTTCATTGTATTGATTATAGCAAACGTGTTTCATAAATACCGTCATTTATCCTTGTTCTTAAAGAGCAGTGCAGGAGGTAGAAAACAAATGGTCCTTTCATGGAATCGCATGGTTGCTCACGCTGAATGTTTTGGAACTATCGATCTACTCTCATTCAGGGCATGTCTCTGAAGTGAGCAGGCTTTGGAGTGGACATCTTTCCCCATGGGAATACTTGGCTCAAAATAAAGTTTATTCTGTCTTTTTTTTCGGTTGATGAAGCTGTTTTTAGAATAATAGATTGATTCTCTTTGTCAGTTATTTTGAGGTAGAATAAATCTCTTATTCAAATGGAGAGTTTTTTTTTACCGTAGATATTATTATTAGGTGTTTTTTGTTGGGGTTCGGTCAAGGTAGTGACCGTAAGTGACCTTGACTATTTCTAACCCTAACAAAAAAGCATCTAATAAATGCATTACTAGAGGTCCACATTTTGATTGTTTATTTGTATATCTATGCTGTATATAGAAGGCCGATAATAAATTCATTAACCGAAGGAGAATGGTATAATAAATTTGATAATGTCTTCAATTTGGTTGCTTTTGTATGATTTTTCAAGACCTTAATGTTGCCAAACACTTTGCAATGCTACAAGGATTAATTCTTTGTGAACATCCATGAATTCTTTGTGATAACGACTATTTTTTACGGCATTTATGCACAAAGTCTTTATTTAAGAAACCTGAATAAGTCTTTCTTTATCTTACAAAAAAATTTTCATTAAAGTTTCTTTGTGTACTATTGAAATGGCTAGAAGAAAAATAAGGTCTATTTTTTTTCTGGTACTTAACTTGTTAACTAGGAAGCAGCCTCTAGTTGTCCCTTGGCCCCATCGTGGAAGGCCACTCGGAAAAGATTCACTCTTGTCTGTGGAAATCGATTCTTGCCGAGAGATGACGAATTCGATCTATCGGTTCCAGGAGCCTGGACGACCTTCGTCATCCTCTTCCTCTTGCCCACTTAAGCTGTCCTACATTCTCACTCTTCTGTCTTGCTTTTAGTGGGTGTAAGTAATTATTCGACTTTTGGGTTTATCGCTCTTCCTTTGCATACTTGTGGCCATCATTCAGGAAGTGAAAATCACTTCTTGTTACGAGAATTTTTCTTAGATTCTCTTCTAAATTTAGACTGATACTTGGAGTATCAACCTTTTCTAGGAGTGATCAAACGATTCATATCGCAGGAGGCTTTATTTATTTATGAAGAGAGGTTAGTCAGGGATTCGTCTCGGGAACTCAAGAATTGAAACTGATTTGTAAACAACAAAGTTCCTTATTCTTTCGCCTACTTCTCAGCCTAAATTCCAGGCCTTCATTAGGATGAGTAATAAAAAAAAAAAACACAAAAATAATACGGAAACATCTCGATGTGTTATAATACAGTACTTGAATACATAAATGAAAAGGTAAAACTGTGTGTAATCAACTATATAAGATGTATGAAAACTAAACTTTCAAACATATATAAGATAAAAATATACATAATATTATGAGAGTTACATACTAAATAGGGTGAGAGAGTGACTCCTGCTCTATAGTAACTAATATGTTTCTAGTATGGGAAATTGCGGAAGAGAACAGGGTGGGGGGTTGGGGGGGGGGGGGGGGTCCGGATAAGAGTCGGTATATTTCAAAGGGGATTAGGTGACCAGAGGTACGTGGAAATGTCAATTTTGGGGAAAATGAAGAGTCTGGTGTCATATACTGAAATACTATGGGGTGGTCTTAAGGTGAATTTAGTTCTAAGGGGTGGAAAATATTACTGTAAAATAGGGTTTCATTGTAAATGTATGTGAAAGAACATGGCTAAAAGTCGTTTCTCAAGGTTGGTTTCAGTCGCCAGAAGTGTGAATTTGTCAATGTCGAACGTTTGTCTGTGAGTTGTAGAGTGTTTTGAATAAGCTGTAGTATTTTTTTTTTCATTTTAAATGACATGCTGATGGTTACTGATTCTTCTTTTAGTGGGTTCTTTGTTTTTTTTTTGTAGATGCTGTGGTAAAGTTTTGAGTGACTCAGGGATTTTGTAAATGACGTTACATCTGTCAGAATGGGGGATGGGATCTTTTAGTTTTGTGTTTAAATTTCGTAGTCTATAGTTGTTGGAGGAGCCTGTGCGTAGTTTGTGGAAGGAATTAATTCAAGATTATTATTATAATTTAAGATTATTAGTCAGGTTAAATGTAACAGTCAGAAAGTAGCCGCCTTCGTTTCTGATTAAGAGTTACATTCCAGTTCTATCGTAAATTGTAAGGTAGAGATAATAAGACCTAAAGGAATTGAGGATTTTAGGTTTGAGTATTAATAAGAGGTCATTGTTGTGTTGTAAAAAAGTTTTGAACTTGTGTATGTGTTGATCCTTCTTTTGATGGTGTACAGTTTGAATATTTTTGTTTACTGCTGAGGTGAAACAGTTTAAATTTACTACATAAATAGTATTATGGTATTAGTTACAGATTTGATATCATGTTTTAAGTGTGAAATTTCATTATTAAACTGACAGATAAAAAAAGTTAAAGCACGATGTTTTGAAAATGTTGCTGATGTTGAACGTTTTTTCCTCCTTTATTGATTTAAAAGGAGAGTTTTTTTTACCGTAGATATTATTTTTAGATGATTTTAGTTGGGGTTCGGTCAAGGTAAATCCCCCCCAAAAAATACAAATATAAAAAAGTTTTTTTTTTTTAAAGATTATCTGCCAACGTTTCGGCTTACATTGTAAGCCATCTTCAGAGCTGTGGAATTACAATGTCATGAGAATACTATAATAATTGACAATAATATAATACAGAATTACCATAATGTAAAGTGATATCAAAAGTATGAATGTAGAAAGCTAGTGTATTAAAAAAATACACTTTTTAAAAATTTGTATTTTTTTTGGATCTACCTTGACCGAACCCCAACTAAAATCATCTAACTTTATTTATTTATTTTTACTCTTTGACTCTTCTTTTTCTGAAACGTGGCTGAGCTATACCTGAGTGACGATTTTTCGACTTCCCTTTGTTGCTCTTTTCTTGTTTCCGTCTGAAAATAGACTAATCGCTCTACACTTAGCCTATTGCAGACTTCCATTCCTTTATCGTTCAATCACTTAGGGCTCTCAGCTGATCCTCTTTCGGGACGGAGCTCTCTTCCCGCCTTTCAGTTCGATGGAGAGCCAGGTCACGATAGGTCACGCTAACATCTACTTATCTCTTCAGATATATTTAGTGATTCATTACAAAAGTAGATGGCCACTATTCATGACAGCTTGTTTGTGTTGATAATGTTTGTTTTGATGTTTTTTCTACGTGTGGTATGTGTGTATACATTTTTCGCCTACGAAATGCCTATTTCACCCCCATTTTTATTTCTTAGGTAGGGTGCTCAAACATTATTATTCTAGTGCTGTCCATTATCGTTCGATGTTCTGTAGCCTCATGAAGGAGATGAATGGGTTCAAGCCATTCACGAGATCAGCGGAAGTCTCCATTACTCCTCTGCGTACTGCAGGTCTGTGTTTGTGGCACCAAACGACCCGCCCGACAGAATATAGCAGCCATTTTCTTTTTTTCCAGATCTGGAATTGCGATAATTTACAGGGCGATACTAGCCTTCAAACGACCATATTTTTGTCTGAATCTTATTTATATAATTATGATAATGAAGCCAAGAGTCGGTATATTTTTGCATCAGGGACTTCTTGAGTTTATTGTTTTCCCTATGAATGTCATAACAGCGAGAAATTCACCATCTGAACTTCAACCAGGCTATTATACTCCTGAGGATTTAAATCTTTCTGACTGGCCTATTATGGCGCAGGGGGCTACGAACTGCCCATGCAAAATTGTCCATGGGCTCTTCTCTCTATTGGTAGATCTCTTATTTTGCCCCCTTCTAACTCCCTAATTGGAGAATCACCATAGTTTTTAGAATTCCTGTGTGACTAAATTTTTCTCTTTTTTAGATATGAACATTTACAACAGTTACAGACACTAAATTCTTTCTTTTTTATTCCCTTTTTTCTATCTTCTCTCTTTAGTATTGAAATAACAAAAAATGTGAATCCATCCATTTAAATAAAGCATTTTCATGAAATAAATAAATACAATTATTTTATGATGAATGTCTATTTATCATTCGAAATTAATTAATTAAAGTTGAACAAACTTGGTTACATTATTTTTAGGCCATTGTTAGTTACTTACGAAGTGTACCGCAGAAAGAACTTATAGCCCAAAGGGAGGGGAAACATGTTGGCCTTGTCTTTGGCTTGTCGTTTACATCATTCCAACAGAACTTTTCCTCTGAGTATATGAACTATGAAAATTCAATGGTGTGCTTCCTGCTTAATCTATAAACAGAATTTTTGAATCCTCTTGCTTATTAAGGATACTATTGGATAACAATAGTAATAAATACTCTATGAACCAACCACTTACGTAGTTGTGTCTCATGATGTGAGAGCGATCTCGCGTGCAGGCGTGGTTTTCTCTTGAGAGACACCGCATCGTCGAATGGGACTTCGTGCCCCTCAAATCCGTGATCCTCACTCCCCTCATCGTGGATCTGATAGTCTCTGATAAGTCCTTCTGGAAGTTCTCTTGTGCACTTCATGGTTCTTGTGTCGTCTGAATGGCTGCTCGCCGGAATTGTGCAACAGTTCGTGTGTGCATCTTGTGCCACTTGAATTATCCTCAGTGAATCTGAATAGCAAAACAACTTGCACAACTTCTCTACATATGTGTAAAAAGAAGGTACAATTTCTCATTATTTAAATTTTAGTACAGTTCCGTCCTCAATACTTTCGAAAAAGTTGCTAAGAGATTTAATAATCATTCTGACTGTTAAGGATTTTTTTTATGGTCACCAGACTTCAGAATAACTATCTAATATCCTTTTCCTTTCATTGAATGATGATTCTCAATCTTGACTGAGTTAGTCACGTGATTTGTAGGTCCAGAACCATAATGAAGAAGTGATTTATGAATAACTGTCTCTTTCAAAACTTTTGTTTTGACATGTTTCATTCGGAATGAATGTCATAATTGGAGTCTCTTATTTATCTCGGGGGACACTCTTATAATTTTAAATTTCAACTGATCCTCATCAAATTTACTTTCCCACTTGCTGGATATTTGTGGGCTGTTACACCCGCCTAACATAGAAGAATGTATCTACACCTTTCCCAGTTCCAAGCTGCTCTTCAATTTCGACTGTGTGATCAAGGTACTTAGATTCGTGCTCATGACATACCTATTACTGTTGATTCGTGATACGTCCTGATTCTGGGTTCTGTGGGCTGATAGTTTGAGAGGATCTCTTCCCGTGAGGAAATCAAGTTAATCATGTTAGTACCATGATCTGATTTTTGAGAAAAATCTCTCATCACTATTAGAAAAAAAAATTGTGATAGGTAATTTTTCACATAAAATATATGTTACACAAAATTTTATGTAAAAAGGTAAGGAAAATATTTGAGATTGTAACTTCGAGGGTTATAGTCCTTGTTCTTAAAAAGTATATAGACAAAAAAATGTGCTATTTAGGTTTTCTATTATAAACCGATTTGTAGTTTTTTTGTTACAAATTTCATGGAGGAAAAAGAGGTTTAGTTTAGTATATGTACCGCCGAAGCGAGTACGAATTTCAAACTTTATAATCGTAATGTCTTCTATATAATCAGTGTTATGAAAAGTTTTATGGGTCATAAGGGTGCCAAGTTTAATTTTCATGTATTTATGATATAACAACCATATGGAAACCGTATATGAATATGAGATATTTAAGAATATAACTGCGAAAGTTGAGCTTCACCTACTTTTCCCTATCATAGACTCTGTAGTCTGCCTTAAAGGCAATGTTACCTATTACGCTGACATATTATATATACTTATATATCATATATATAATATGATATACCTATCATATTTTGTATGCATGTCTAGCTTTTTCGAAATGTTTCATTCACTGAGTAGTTTACGCAGTTTCCGTACGTTCTCTTTTTTGTGTAGCTAAGTTTGAATGTGCCACGCTTTTCGGTCGCTTCTGGGTAGCTGGGTTACCTTTAGCATGCCGATGGTCACCATTAAACATGACAAAGAGATAATAATTATGATTACTGTTATTTGTTGCTTGATGATAACCATGAACCCACTTATGCCCTACTTCACAATATCACATACATCGGGAATCTGAATTTCTTTACCTTCTGTTCTCACGACAACTCTTTTTTTTTTCCTTTTTTTTTTCTTTTTTTTTTTTGCTGTGTTAGCCTCCCTTGCAACCATTTAGGGTCCTTGGAGGGAGGGGCTATCTACAGGTTGCCACCCCATTTTAAACACCCATGGCTCAGGACAAGCTTCTATTTATAAATAAAAGATTGACCTGGGCGGGATTTGAACCCGAGGCGTCAGGATTGCGAGACCCGTACGGATCCCCTGAGCTACCCTGGCGCCCCAGCCTACCCCCCGCTCGCCAGTGTCCTCTTAAAACCTCTAGATCATCAGGTTACTGCACAATATTTCACCTAAAACATCACTTGTGTGCAATGGATTCCGTGAGGAGGGATATGTTCATGCAGTGCGGTAAGACGTGAATGCTCAGCCTGAACATCTCCACACACGATCTACAAGAGTTTCCATCTCGTGAAGGCCTTTCGCGCCTCCGGAGGCTGGCATATCTGGAGCGAGCTGGAGGCGAGAAGAAGATGGGTTTTTGACCAGCCGTCTTTCTCTGCCAGCTTTGTCCCGGTCCAGCTTGCCCCAGTCCGAGGTAAATCGGTTCGTTCCGCAGATACAGCGCGTCAAGGGCCTCCTTGGAGAGAGCTTTCATATCTACCTCACATATCTGCTCTACTCTTTCCACAGTTCGACAATCCGCCATCTTCCCGTACTTTCCTAGATACCCGCACCATCTCCCCATCTTATACAAAAATGTCTTATAAATTAGTTTCATTAGCTGAAAATACTAGAAGTTTATATAAATTAGTACGTAAACATTAGGTTAATCGAAATGCGTCAGCTTTATTTTTTTTTTTTTTTTCTTCAAATAATAGAATAATAGACTTTTTCAAATGGTATTATTATTATTACGTTTTATTTTATTGGAAAATTGTATTTCACCAAATTTATAGTTCTGTAATTTTTTTTCAGAACGTATTTTTATTAATAATCCCACATTTTGAGTATCCGATCTGAATTGTAGGATATGCCTGAAGAGAGCTATTTGAGATAAATAGATTTTGGGTAATAAGTAAATGGCGGTTTGTTGATGTTTATCTTCAGGGATCAAGGAGGTGACTAGTCCTGCTCCATCACGTCTAGAAGGGTATTGCTGAGATACTGTGAATCTTGTCTCAACGATCTGCTCAAAAGTCTCTTACATATACTAAGATGATTTTAGTTGGGGTTCGGTCGAGGTAGATTCAATCATCTTAGAATAATATCTACGGTCAACAAACTCTCTTTTTGATCTCTTACATATATTTTCCACGGTGTGGAATTTTTATTTATTTGTCCAGTTATTAATCTTATTGTCGCAATAATAATGAGCCAAAATATTTCTTTAATTATTTGTTGCTCAACCTTAGCAGAACACATTAAGGCATTTATTATCACCACAAATTTTTACCTACCTTCCTCCCTGTCCGCGCAGGACGTGAACAAGGACTATCCTCTTTGATAATATATGGAACTCCATAAGGATGAATTGTACCAAGGAATGCATTTCGTATAAGGGGGTTTGTTTTGAAGAGAGGAGCGGATGGGTTAATGAACCACGTAATAGCCATTTTCATTTGTAAAAAGCAGCCATCAAGGAGGAATCTCTCGCCCCATCAGATTAGGGATGCACGACGTCGATGAGTCAGGATGACTCACCTGATGAGGGCATTCTTGAGATCCGTTTTAATGGAGATGTGCCCTGACGTTGGGATTGGCAGCTGGTCCTCGTGCTGCACAATCAACATTCCCAGGGCCTGACCCGTGTCTTGGAGAGAAGTGTATTGAAACACGGAGCTCTGTCCTATCGAGGAGGCATAGCTGCAGCTTTGGGGAGCGCGAGCTAATCCTTAGGAAAATCAGAATATCTTTCCGTAGAAAATAGTCGGTCATTTTGATTCTACATGCTGCTATGAGGCGGACTGGGTAATCGAACCATGGGACCTAAGTCGTCTCGATCGGGGATCCAGGCGGCTGTGATATCCTGTCGTTTCCTAATTTGTTCGGTGGATTTCACTTCGGGAAATATATTTGGATACATCTTCGTCGGACGATTAGATATTAGTGTGTTCGCCGTCCTACATAGAACTGCGTATCGATTCATTGAAATTCATCGTCATTGGCCGATTTATTCATATCCCTCTCTGGAAATAAGTAATAGGACGATTCAAAGATCTGGATCATCGCGTCCTTAGAGTAAATTTTTTGTCGTTTATAAAAAGTATATTTAAGAAAATAGTATGTGTTTTTGTTTGCTGGATTTAACAGGACGTGAAGTTATTCTATTAGCAATCGCAACTTTCATGTGCTCTGAATACAGAGGTTAAATTTATTTTTTTAATGAAAACTTAGTGACTTAAATTAAAATTTTCATCCGAGAGCAGATTATACTTCACGATAATATATTATTAATGTGGAAAGGAGAGTTTGTTGACCGTAGATATTATTCTAAGATGATTTTTAGTTGGGGTTCGGTCAAGGTATATCCATGAAACACAAATTTAAAAAATGTATTTTTTGATAAAGGAGTTAAAGTTCACATTTCCATGACTGATGGAAATGTGAACTTGGGGACAGGCATTCCTCTCTCATCTTCTTGATAGCCCTGAAGATGGCTTACAATGTAAGCCGAAACGTTGGCAGATAATTCTTTATTAAAAAATACATTTTTTAAATTTGTGTTTTTTTGGATCTACCTTGACCGAACCCCAACTAAAATCATCTTAGGATTATTAATGTGGGTGTTAATGTAATCTGTATATTGTTGGCGAAGGGTTCTTTCCCCTCGAAGAACGGAGAGCTGTGCATAGTTCTCTCGGACGACAGGTAGAGCCTCTGGGGGCTGCTCTGTGCATTCTGATGGGACTCCCCACACACGTCTCCTCCACACTCCCTGGCAGACTTCCAGCCACATCCTCTGTCTACGCGCCTTCCTACCCCGCCACCTCCTACTGCATCTCTTGAGCCCCTCCCGAGTCGTGCACCCAGGTGGCGCTCTCCCAGGGCCGTACTCCTGCACTTACAGACCTCGGCTGCAGGTAGAGCCTCTGGGGGCTGCTCTGTGCATTCTGATGGGACTCTCCACCCACGTCTCCTCCACACTCCCTGGCAGACTTCCAGCCACATCCTCTGTCTACGCGCCTTCCTACCCCGCCACCTCCTCCTGCATCTCTTGAGCCCCTCCCGAGTCGNAAAAAACCTCCTGGGCAGTACTCTTTGCGCTCAAGGGTAGAGGAAATGTAGTCTACGACGCGAAACACTTGCTGGACAGTTGAATGCTTACTTTATTTAGACTAATATGTTAAATTATTTATATTTCTTTGCAAGCCTAAGGAAAATGAAGCTAATTTGGACCCATAATAAGTGCGTGCCTTTCTTGCTGTAAGGGGAACATGCAGATGAATTTGAGACCCAGGTTTGCCAAGATTGGCTGATAAGAAAGGAGAAGGTCCTTGGAACAAGGAGACGTAGAGAACAATTTTTTTAATTATTAATTAAATAATAAAATTATTGTTAGTGATTTTATAAAATTTCAATAATTTCCCATATTAAGTGTTAAGTACTATTTTTATTATTTATTTACCTCCTTCATTGCAATTTCCTTTAACTTTATAGTTACAATTCCTAAGTAAGTATGTAGTTAGTTTCTTCAAATTTGTAAAACATTTTAACTTATTTTTTTTTATTAAAGAATTTTTAACAAGCTTATTTGAATTTTATTTTGTATTAACATATTGTTCTAATTATATCATGAATTTGACATGAAGTACTTTTTTTTATTTATATAATACACGGACGTTCTTGCTAAAATACTTCTAAAAGGTTATTATCCGTTACTCGATCTATGTTTGTCCCTAAATAGTGTGAGATTTTACCAATATAAATTATACTCAACAATATGTGCTGATGGCCAAGGTAAATGATTAACGATGGGAGAGAATTATTAAACATTAGGGTGAAAAACAGTCTACACCTGACTTTTCTTCAACGTCTTGGTTTAAATAAATTTTCATTAGAAATTATATAGGAAAAAATTGTTGCGTGAGAAATAATATTGAGAAATAATAACACCAAAAGTGTTGGTAATTATTGCCGACAGTTCGACATAACTTGTTAATCATCATCAGTTAGTGATGTCTAGAAAGATTCCGAGTTTTTAGTCACATCTCAGAGTGCAGAACTAAACTGAGATGGTAAAAATTCCTAATTTAGTTCTGCACTCTGAGATGTGACCATAAGGCCACAACCATAAGGAAGATCTCTCCAGACATCACTATCGCCCTGATAAAGACTACTCATGTTAAGTCGAAATGTCTCCAATTATACAATTATTACTTCATTATGTAATTTCTAGTTTGGTTCAGTTTTTAAGCATTGCTAACGCTAAAGCGCTACACAAACTCACGTACTAAGAGAGCTAGGCGTATTTTTTATTTTTTATTTCTGTAAGTAGGGGAGGTACGTTAGATTTCCGAAAAGCCTTTACGAAAAGGGACGTTTCCATAACTTGAAACTGCTCTGAGACTTTTAGAACTTGCTCACCTAACTATGAATGTTAGTCCTGGAGCTTGTGTAGGTGGATCATCTTGTGTTATATTATTTGTACCAGATCAACAACATTGCTAGGATTTGTTAATTCTATGTATTTTCATTGTCGTGTAAAACTTTCCTCAGAATGAGTATTCCGATGACGGCAAGGGACACTCCGAGAATCCACTTCCAGTAGTCTCTCCCCTGACTCCAGCCTGGAAAAGTAAAGAAGACATGTGATATGGAACGCTATCTACGGTCTACCCAGACGTTGCAGGTTATCCCATACCTCCGGAATGGTGGCCGTGTGTGTGTGCACGCAGATCGTTGCACGGGCAGATTCCCATGTTTCCCACATCCGCCCTTCATTGCACCTCGCCTTTTACTCTCTGTATGTGTTTCATTGTGTGACTGACTCTCGTGTTGAGTCTTCTCATACCTAGTAACCTTCTTACTTCATTTACTTTCACATATGACCGCTTCTATCGTGACTATCTCTAGGGAACTACTAACTTTGTTTATAGAAAAATAATTTTAATGAAGTTGTGTTACCTGCAGCTCAAAATACTGATAAACTGTCAATGGATATTGAAAGACCAATTTGTTTAATAATTTCTGGAATTAAAAAAAAAAAAAAATTGCTATGCATTTTTTTAGTCAAAACTAACTTCTATGTCATATTTAGATTATTTTTTTTCATAAACATTTATTTATTTATTACATTCTGTTAAATAAAAAAACATTTTGTAATTTGATTTCAATGAAATTAAAAATGACAAGGTGACGAATGACACCACTCTCAAATTATTAACAGGCTATGTCTCCAGGAGGTCACGGGGTCATCTTAGTTTGTTCGACGGGAAGGGTTTTAGGGGTTGCAGTTGGAAGACATGGTCTTTACTAGTGGATTAGAATGGTATGGCAGTTTACTGTGGAAAAGGATGAAGCGGGAAGAAATGAGGTCTTGAACAAAAGTAATATTAAGATCGTGGTGAAGGGAAGAATTAGATACATAATAGGGAGCATTTGCAATTATTCTTAGGGTTTTGGATTGAAAGGACTGGATTCTTTGTATGTTAGAAGGCTTGGCAGCACCCCAGATTTCTAGTCCGTAAGTTCAGATTGGTCGTAATAAGGTTTTGTAGAGCGTCAGTTTGTTTTCAGTCGTAAGATTGGATTTCTTATTCATGAGTCTGTATAGAAATCCATATCGCCGATTGAGTTCTTGTCTTTTAATTTTAGTATGTTCTCCCCATGTAAGTCGTGAGTCAAGATGGAACCCAATGTAACGAACGAAATTTGAGTTTTGTAAAGGAATATTGTTAAATTTCACAATTTCAGGGAAGGCTTTCTTCCGCAGTTGGAAATTAACTTGAAGCATTTTTCTTTATTGATTTTATTCTCCAATTGCCACACCATTGCTAGATTTTTTTTGAGGTGATCTTGTAGGTTTTTAGAAGCAGTTTTAGGATCAGGATAGGATAGCTTTGTCGTCCACAAATAGAGCTAAGAGGGTACTTGGATAGGTAGGGAAGTCAGCAGTGTACAGGATAAATAGGATAGGTCTAAGCACACTTCCTTGAGGAACTCCCGCTTCTACTTGGTAGAAATCGGAGTAATCTAATCCTTGCCGAACCCTAAAGAAACAGTAAAACTTATGGATTAAGTAAGTGTTTCTTGGAAGTATGGATTTCAGTTGAAACAAAAAACCACTGTGCCAGACACTATCAAATGCTTGGGAAACATCTAAAAAACCTCCTGGGCAGTACTCTTTGCGCTCAAGGGTAGAGGAAATGTAGTCTACGACGCGAAACACTTGCTGGACAGTTGAATGCTTACTTTATTTAGACTAATATGTTAAATTATTTATATTTCTTTGCAAGCCTAAGGAAAATGAAGCTAATTTGGACCCATAATAAGTGCGTGCCTTTCTTGCTGTAAGGGGAACATGCAGATGAATTTGAGACCCAGGTTTGCCAAGATTGGCTGATAAGAAAGGAGAAGGTCCTTGGAACAAGGAGACGTAGAGAACAATATTTTTAGCTACAAATCGATTATACTGCTTAGAATGGGGATTATTTTATGGCTAGTGGGAGAGCAAAAAAAAAAAAAAAATTTGTAATCTGTCAGTATTTATTTGCATGTTTTTTTAGGAATGATATTCATACTTACAGTCTGAATTAAGTTATAAGGGTTAGATTGTTTGATTATAGTCCAAATTTTATCTTAAGCCTTTAAACATTGTTGTTTTCGCGAAAATTTATGTAAAATTATATACATTTTATAGCAACTTTAAAGACAAGTTAACACACATTAAAATAAGTATTAAATGTAGTTCCTTCATATAAGGTGTTTTCCTGTTAGTTTTAGTTGGTCAAGATTTTATCTGCCTTAAACATTTATCGAATACCACTAGCTCATTCCATCAACATGTATTTAAACCATTGATCTAAATACAGTATGCATATTTTAACCTCATTAGTTAAATGCTTTTTATATTTCGAATGGGTAATTTATTTCTTTTTTTCAAAATGATCAGAAAAAAATTAATTCTCTTGAAATCAGCAATTACCTAAAAGCAGAGTGAAACAGAAATGTGACTGTTATTACGCTATATTGCTCATTGTTAGTATTATTTGACTGGGAAAGTAAAACTGTATTTGATCAAATAATCTGAACATTTAATGGTGTTATGCTTTAATTACGATTTAATAAATAGATAAACTGAATTTTAGACGTTGCCAAAACTTTCTTTTATTCTTGAAGTCAAGTCGTCCGACCTTTTGTCTTTGTAACATTGTATCCCCTCCCCCATGAACTAGCTTTTCCCCCAGCAAATTTGCGGAAATGCCCTTGATTTAGCATTGTTAGTTATTGAGTTATTTTCATTGGAAAATTATTTATGAAAATAATTGATAAAAATTAAGTTTCTCCTAATTCGAAGTTGAGAAGAAGCTCATTGGTAGGGGGACTGCTCTTTTGTAGATCCCTCTGGTTAGAAGAGGGTGGGGAGGTTTCGTGCCCCTCTCCCCTTGACGAGTTGTAGGGGCAGGCGTCCGTCCCGTTACCGACCCTGAAACCCCCTGACCACCTCACATCTCCTGGACCACTCTCCCGTCCACACACTGCCGTAACCTCCAAATATTACTCCAATTAACTAGATATTAGTTATATTATCTATCCAATAAATTCATTCGTTAGTTCGCGAAAATAAGGACAAATATGAGCCCCCATCCAACTCTCTTTATTACATCCTAATGTATATGGAGTTCCTTTTCTTTACGACAAAAAAATAAGATTGTGACAAAATTGTAATAAAATCACATTTTGCACTTATTTTTTTAAATTTAATAATAATAATAAGGAAGGTACTTATGATTGTCACTACATTTGGCTGAGCACTCCCCCACTAATTCTTCCCGGATAGTTATGGTGGTCTTTTTACTTTTACGTTCATTGCTCTCTACGTCTTACTTGAAATAAATCGTCCCTAAGCATGGAACTAGGAGTGCTTGTGGAAATCTGCTCAATATACGCGGCTCGTACGGGACAGGCTTTTTTAAGTTAGAAGATATGAAATGGGAGACCAATTATTCAGTTAGTTCTCGCGGATTTCAATAATTTAGATTTGCTATTTGCTCTTGTGTGGGAATGATTTTCGATATTGCTGTTCTCTCCGCGTGACACATAAAACAAGTCTCTAGCATACGAGCTGTGTGTTGGCATTCTTCGTTCGTGTCACTGTGTGTTCCTGGGGAAGTAAATTGCTTCTTGTGGGTTGAGGGAATGTCTGGATGACCTACTGACCCGTCCCCCCCCCCGTAATATTCTGGATTTTAGTCGTTTCTCTCTTTTATCAGTGACCTCTACCTCTCTCTCTTTCTCTCCCAATGTGTTTACTTGCTTTCAAACATCTCCGCCCCTTTGTCTCGTCCAATTTTCTCTTTTTATATGATCTCGTATAACCTCAGGCCGATGAACTCTCACTTCTTACAGCGTTTTAATTGGAGACCGTTAGCTAAGACAATGTTTTTATTTTACACTGACGATATCCGTGACAGGATTGGCGTTATCAGTTATTATTTATTGCATTCTGCAGTTGACGACCACTTGTAGAACCATTACTCTCCGCTCAAGTGCTTGACACCCGCGCGTTCCTCAACCGCAAAAAAGATGTATCCAATCTTTCCAAACCCGACCTGAGGTGTAGCTTCATTTTAAACGTTCTTAATGTATGTTCAAAAAGAGAGTTTGTTGACCGTAGATATTATTCTAAGATGATTTTAGTCGGGGTTCGGTTAGAGTTCTTAATGTATGGAATTTGGTATTTGTAAACTTTCAACTTGTCACTAAACTTTCCAAACAAACCATTTTGGATTATTGATTTAAATTTTCTTTGGAAATCTTCAAGATCTGTTTTACGGCTAAGAAAGTACAAATTGTAGTTCTGTTACAAAAAAAAATGGTGAAATGGAAAACAGTAAAGATATATAAAGTGTATTTTTGAAGGTTATCTAGCTTACTTAAGATTACTAACTATCCACTTATCCCCCATAGAAGCCAATACGGAATTTCTAGGTAATTTCTGATACCTATTTGGTCTATAAGAGATCATTTTGAAGTGTCTAGAAAGTCATTTTAGAGTGATATAAGCTTGATATGGCTCTGAAAGTTTCGGGTGTTTTCTACTTGTACTTGGGGGAGGGAGGGAGATTTAACTTCGCAACTTAACAGGGGCAGAAAAAAGTCAGGTATTTGAGGATCTCATTTAAGGTCTTGGAGAAATGTCTGCAGACCCTATTCCTTAGCAACGACGTCACTGGATTTGCTTTAATTTGTCGAGAATCCATGTAAGTGCTCCTGAAAGTTTTGTGAAGTGCGATTCGTCTGTGTGAAATTCTATTATTCTATGTATCTGTTGCTTTCATTTACTCTTATCCCCACCTAGGAAATACTCGGTGAAAGTCAGCTGTTTGAAAATCTGCCCGTGTACGTATGCATATGTATTGAGTGTCGAGCAGGAGTGCAGATATGTTTTCCGGGCGTATTTCCTAACCACATTTTCCACCTTTGCGACATCCCGGAGAACAATTGTTGCGATCCTATCTGCCGGGCGTTGTTGTTGTCCGAGCGATACGCGCTGTCTCCAGCCTGCTGACCCTAGCCTCTCGCCAACACTTATATTCGGCACTACTACCACTAGAGTTCTCTTGTTGTGCTCCTAACCTCATCTTCCGCCTTTGCGACATCCCGCAGAACAATTGTTGTGATCCTATCTGCCGGTCGTTGTTGTTGTCCGAGCGATACGCGCTGTCTCCAGCCTGCTGACCCTGGCCTCTCGCCAACACTTATATTCGGCACTACTACCACTAGAGTTCTCTTGTTGTGCTCCTAACCTCATCTTCCGCCTTTGCGACATCCCGCAGAACAATTGTTGTGATCCTATCTGCCGGTCGTTGTTGTTGTCCGAGCGATACGCGCTGTCTCCAGCCTGCTGACCCTGGCCTCTCGCCAACAATTATATTTGGCACTACTACCACTAGAGTTCTCTTGTTGTGCTCCTAACCTCATCTTCCGCCTTTGCCACATCCCGCAGAACAATTGTTGTGATCCTATCTGCCGGTCGTTGTTGTTGTCCGAGCGATACGCGCTGTCTCCTGCCACCGCCCCTAACGCTGACCCTGGCCTCTCGCCAACAATTATATTTGGCACTACTACTACTAGAGTTCTCTTGTTGTGCTCCTAACCTCACTAAAAACTGCTCCTTCTAAGGAATCGCCTCTTTAGAAACACTCCAGAATACTTTTCCTAAATAGATCCGTCCCTTCTCCACTTTCCTTCTCTCTTACTTAGAAAGCAAATGGGATAGTAAGTAATCTTGCTTTGTCGTGAATACTTACGACTAATTGATTTTTACTTTCTACTGTATTATTACTGTAATCTAAAGAATAATGTGTACGTTCAAACTTTAAAAATTGATCTTTTTGTAACTCATTATTTCTTCCTCTTTGCTTAAGCCCTTAAAAAATATCATCTGCTGAAAAGAAATACTTTTAAATAACGAAAAAGTACCTAGCACCTAGATGTTACGGCCTTCCCAAAATACATAAACCTGATAATCCCCTTCGCCCCATTGTCTCCAACATTAACTCTCCCGCATCTAATCTCAGTAAATTTCTCCTTCCATCCTTACAAATTCTGAGCCGACAAAACCATTACGATATTAAAAACTCATTTGATCTGAAAACACAGCTAGACTCCTTAACTATACCTAAAGGATACATTCTTTGCTCCTTTGACGCCGAATCCCTCTTCACTAACATTCCTATAGACAAATCCCTCCAAATAATTGATAAAAATTGGAATACCATCCGTGACCATACTACATTATCCCGGTCGGCGTACCTAGAGTCCCTTTCCCTTTGTTGTACTTCCGGGTACCTCCTATACCAAGGTAAATACTACAACCAGATTAACGGTCTGGCTATGGGAAATAACCTTGCTCCCGATATTTCTAACATCACCCTTAACGACCTCCTCGACTCTATCCTTCCCCCGTTTCACAATGACATTTTCTTCCTCAAAAAATATGTTGACGACCTTTTTCTCATCCTCAATCCCGAAAAAATCCCCCAAATCCTTACTGCATTTAATTCATACCACCCTCGACTGAAATTTACCATAGAAAAGGAATCTGATTATCAACTTCCTTTTCTTGACACCCTCATCATCCGTAACACCAATGGTTCCATCTCCACTGACTGGTATACTAAACATACTTACTCAGGTCGTCTCCTCCATTTTAACTCATCTCACCCTTATCATCAAAAAATTAATGTGGCCAAAAACCTCATCTACAGAGCACTAACACTCTCTAACAAGACTTTCCACAGAAAAAATATAAAACGTGTTACTGACATCCTCCTGTCCAATGGTTTCCCTACCCACACCATTAAAAAACTTTTTAAAGAATTTTTCATTTCCTCTTCTCCAACTATCCCCCTCCCCCAAAATAACGACCTTGTTTTCCGTTCTCTTCCTTATATTCCAAATCTGTCTGAAAATATTAAGAAATCCCTCAAAAAAACTTTTCCCAACCTCAAGCTTTCTTTTTCCACCAATAACAAGTTAAAATCTATTTACACCATCCTCAAAGACCCCATCCCCCTTCCTAACAGAACTAATGTCGTCTATAAAATTCCCTGTTCCACACCACATTGCCAAGGCTCTTACATTGGACAAACAAAAAACCCGATTTCCCGCAGAATTAATAACCATAAAAATGACATCAAGAATAAACTAATAAAAACTGCCCTCACCAAACATGTTTTTCATGAAGCACACACATTTGACTTCGACAGCTTAACCATTCTTTCCACTGAACCCTACCAACACAAACGTCTTTTGTCTGAAACCGTTCACATCAACTTACAACATTATCCAGTTAACGACAGAACAGACATAGAACAAATTTCCTCAACTTATTCTAACATTTTTAACATTTTAAAAACCAACAACCCTTCGTCTCAATAAACCTGTCAAAACATTTTTCTCAGTTCCAAAGTCACTTATTCCCAATAATACCCTTCCCTTTTTTTCCTTTGTCCTTTTATTGCCCTCTCTTGCAACAGGCCGCTTTCCATTTACACCTTCCGCCTGCCTTGTACCTGCTACCCCCACTCCCCTTTCTATTTCATAACTCAAAACAAATTCATAATGTTCAGTCATGGAAATGTGAACTTAGGGACAGGACGTCCTCTCTCATCTTCATGATAGGTAGGTGTGGCAAATTACTGCTTTAATGATATTTCAATTGTTTCTTGTCAATTAGTTGTTGGTTTGCATGTTTTTTTCAAATTGGTTCTTTTTTCAATATTGTTTTCATAAACTTTTAATTGTCTTACACAGTTTTCTACTTTCATACTCTTGATATCACATTATATTATAATTCTCTATTATACTAATTTCAAATATTACTGTATTCTCATGACATTGTATTTCTACAGCCCTGAAGATGGCTTACAATGTAAGCCGAAACGTTGGCAGATAATCCTTCATTAAAAAAATACATTTTTTTATTTGTGTTTTTTTGGATCTACCTCGACCGAACCCCAACAAAAATCATCTTAGAATAATATCTACGGTCAACAAACTCTCTTTTTGAACTTTTAAATAACGAATTTCTCTTCCTTCATTTTGAGAAGGCTTCAAACTCTTTATTACAGTGAAATTACATATTTTAATTTGTAGATCATAATTTAATTTATATCATTCTCTTTGGTAAATTTTATTATTGTCCATTTCACTAAGCCCATAGAAACCTATGCGTAATTTTTTTTTTCCTTTGGTGTTTTCTTTTCCTGACATATCTGTACGACATAACGAGTTCTTTGACAGTAATGGTTTGTTTAGAAAGAAAAAAAGTATTGCATAAAATAATTTCTCAGGAACGAAATAACTATTAGGCTCAGTAGATAAGGTTGATGGTCGAGGCTGGATATCGACTCTCCCTTCCTCAATCAACCCTGAAGATGGCTTGCACTGTAAGCCGAAATGATGAGATAAATGAATGACTTCTTGTGAGTTGTTTCACACATTAACTACTTTCTTACTGAACCTTAACTATTAACGTAATGATTGATCACGCAGTAAATTATCATCTTTCCTTAACAAACACCATTTAGAACAAATTTTTGCTTCCATATTAATTTAAATGAGTAAAAATGTAAAAGTTCCAAGTGATTTAGCTTTTTGTGTATTCTTACGCCTTTTTTACTATTGTTTGATGTAAGTATCATGTATTCTGTTGTCTCAAAAAACATATCTGATGTAAAAAATAATTACTTTTTATGGGTAAAAACTATACGAATGTTTTGTTGATGTCTAAATTTTTACTACGACATTACACTGTTGGTGGCGAAATCAATTCTTCGACTAAAGACCAAATCTGAGTTCCTCTGCAAAGTCATTTTTGGATTGATTCCTCACTTTTCCAAGATTCCAGCTTCGTAGAAAGTAAATTCTTGTGGAAGAAAAAACTGTAGCTGACATGATCTTCTACAGTCTCCTCGAAGGCTTTATAAGACAACTTGTGAAGGAAAGACTACGTTTGATCGAAAACGTTTTACATGCAGTTTGCGATAACCACTCCAAGGGCCACGTACATCACAACTAACTCCTGTATTTACATTAGTCCGCCATGAATTTCCATGTATTGTTCTAAACTGCTTTGGACCTCGGTACTGCACCTCTCGTTTCGGTTCACTTCTCACTTGTTACCTTCCGTTCTTCCTTTACCACGAAAAAGTCATTCCTAATCTTGAGTTATATAAGATACACCTGTGTCACATTGTATTGTATTTAATTTACTATTCCCTCTCTAAATTGCTATTCACTCTTAGTGACAATTTCACCTTTTAAGAAGGTGATTAGCGGTACTTATATTTTCTCTTACGTATAATGTTAAATTACATTTATTTATTATTCTCAGCGAAATTGCCCCCCAATCACAGTAATTGCAGGCTTCGTATTTAGAAGCATTTAAGTCCCGTTACAGAAAATAGGCTTACTGATTATATGATGCAAGTGGACTTGTGAACTATAATGAATGATGTTAGATGCAGTAAGCAATGCCACACCTCGAACTAGTGAGTACGTGACTAATTATTACCGACACTTAAAGCTACCTCCTCCTTCGAACTTCTGTTCGCCATTGACCAAACAGTATCATATTATTCAAAAAGAGAGTTTGTTGACCGTAGATATTATTCTAAGATGATTTTAGTTGGGGTTCGGTCGAGTTTCTCGACCGAACCCCAACTAAAATCATCTTAGGATTATTAATGTGGGTGTTAATGTAATCTGTATATTGTTGGCGAAGGGTTCTTTCCCCTCGAAGAACGGAGAGCTGTGCATAGTTCTCTCGGACGACAGGTAGAGCCTCTGGGGGCTGCTCTGTGCATTCTGATGGGACTCCCCACACACGTCTCCTCNAATTTGTTTTTTTTGGATCAACCCTGACCGAACCCCAACTAAAATCATCTTAGAATAGTATCATATTATGTTCAAATGGAGAGTTTTTGACCTTACACATTATTATTCTCCATTAATCTTTAATAAATAAGAAATAACTAAGAAATAAATCTAATAAATAAGAAATAGCTATTTTATCTATAGATCACTAGCACAAGACATTTCACAACAAAAAGTTTTAAACGAATTCTTTATTTTCTCTTCACAAACTATGCCCCTCCCCCAAAATAATGACCTCATTTTCCGTTCTCTCCTGGACGTTCCAAAATTTTCTGAAAAAATTAAGAAATCCCTTAGAAAAACTGTCCCTAACCTTAAGCTTGCTTTTTCAACCAAAAACAAACTAAAATCCATTTACACCATCCTTAAAGACCCCATCTCCCTTCCAAACAAAACTAATCTTCTTTACAAAATTCCTTGTTCCACTCCTAAATTACCTTGGTTCTTACATTGGACAAACTAAAAACCCTATTTCTCGTAGAATTAACAATCTCAAAAAAGTCATAAACAAAAACAAATGTCCTTAGAAAACACGTCATTCATGAAGATCCGGATTTGACCTTGATAACATTACCATTCTTCCCACTGAATCCCATGAACACAAACGCCTTTTATCTGAAACCTTTCACATTAACTTACAACACAATCCAGTAGACCACAGACCACCATAGAGCAGATTTCTTCACCTTATTCAAACATTTTCAACATTCTGAAAACTATCAGCGCTCCTCATAAATCTACCAGTTTCCCGCTACTTATCCTCAATAATTCCTACTTTCTTCCTGGTATTGCCCCCTTCGATGCAGACCGCTCATCCTTTGTACTTACCGCCTTACCCCTCCATCCTTGTCCATCTCAAAAAATTTCTCCCAATTTCCAAACCCTACCTCTCAGTCATGAACATGTGATCCAGGTGACTCGACGTCCCCTGTCGTCTTCATGATAGATAGGTTTTCTACAGCACTTGATATCACATTATTTGCAGTTATTCTTAATTATTATTATAATTCTATAATAATAATGTAAATAATTTAATTTTTATGTTTTTCTTATGACTTTGTATTTCAACAGCCCTGAAAATGGCTTACAATATAAGCCGAAACGTTGGCAGATAATTAAAAAATGGACATTTTTTAAAATTGTATTTTATGGATCAACTTACCGAACCTCAGCATAAAAACATCTTCTAAGTTTCATATTACTTAATGTTAAACTATTTTGTTTGAAAATACTTATTTTGATTGAACATGAAATAGAATTTTACCACTGTGACCCCCCCCTTGAACGGACTTCTACTCCTTCTGGAGCGAGGCCGCGGTACGACCGTCACCCCAAGGTCACTGGGTCGTCCGGGGTCATCAACTCCCCCTCCCCCTTCCCCTTTTCTGACCTAACCTTCTCTCTTTCCCCCACTCGTATCTAGATGTTCACCGTAAACCTTTTTCAGATATCATCAGGAGGAGATAGCTTATAAAGATTCTAAGTAAAAGAAAACTTGTGCAAGTTATTCAACTTTGTAAACATATACTTTACAGGAACAGACATTTAGAAAATATCAAACCCATCAGAACAGTTTTTTCTTCTCAGTAGGTCAAAATTCCTCTCAGACGAAACAAGCGATATATATATCATTTAATCCCTTATTGCTCAGGTTTTATGTGAAGGGTGGTAACTAACAAGTCCTGGTAGTATAACTGGAAAGTACACCGGCCCGGATAGCAGGAGATCCAGGTTCGATTCCTGGCTGGGACAGATAGTTTTTTATTTTCTATTCCCTCTCAATAATT
>KZ808156.1:113442-145405 GCA_000696205.2 Oncopeltus fasciatus | reverse complement strand
TTGGAAGGGGGAGGAATCGGTTAAGGTAGATCCAAAAAATACTATTTAAAAAAAATTATTTTTTTAATTATCTGCCTACGTTTCGGTTTACATTGTAAGTCATCTTCAGGGCTGTTGAAATACAATGGTATAAGATTAAAAACTGTAAAAAATCAAATGATTTACATTAGTATTGCGTATAATTGCCATAACTAAATGTAATTTAATATCAAAAGTATATAATTCACCTACCTTTAACGATGGCGATATGGGATCCCATTTTCATGACTGAGAGGTAGTGTTCCTGACAAGTTCCAAACTCTGCCTCCCAGTCATGAAAATGGGATCCTGGTGATACGACGTCCCTTCTCGCCTCTATTGGCCGAAATCGTTCGTAAGGGTGATTTTAAAATATATAAAAAATTATAATCGCAATTTCTTGCGTTATTCTTAACGTTAAGACACAATATATATCATTGTAATTTCCTATATTTTTATTGCATTATAGTCGTGTATTCGTATTGTTCTAATTTCTTGGGGTTCATAAGGCGAGCTGAACCGGGTTATCTCTGAAGGGGTACTTCATATCTGAGTAGACTCTCAAATTCCAAATAACCCCACAAAACCCCTAATCTGTGTGACCAGGAAAGGCTAGATGTGCCTCATCCTATCCACTTGTCTCGAATTGCATCTTGTATTGTATTGTGGCCTGCCATGAATCTGCATAGGATCAAGGAAGAAAAGATGATTTGATAAGGAGGTAAATAAAGATGTGATATAGAGATCTAAATAGGTAGGTTATAGTTACATGTGAGAAGTAACCATCAAGCTGTAATCACGAGTTTTGGCGTGTACGGAGGACATGTCCAAGGAGCACCGGCATCTGGTCTCTTGTGATGGCAGCGTACCTTCATACCTTGACTGACTTGGAGGGAGGTATGTGTGGTCACAACTCTATCCCTTAGGGAATATGCCTACCAAACATATACCATTTGCATCCAACTTATTCTAATCTATCCTTCTACTTGCTTCTTTAATAATTTTAGCACAATATATCAATTAAGAAATTAATACCTACACTTTTTATGGTTTGTGCATTTCTGTATAATACTAATGAAGATTTTTTTGAATTCGTTGTCATCCCTTCCACTTTCTAATAGAACACTTATTCAACTGTGAAAAAGATAAAATATTTTATTTCATTCCCTTATTCTTAAGTTTAGGACGTATATATTATATATGTGTGTGTATTTTTGCTAGTTTGCTGTAGTATAAATAAGTAAAACATATTTATAGTATGGTATGGTTAACATGAGATCAGTTTAAATTTTATAATTAATAAAATTCATACTTGTCCAAATATATATAGATTGACGAAATGTATACTCGCCATGCCCTTCACCGGTTTCGCCAGCCCTAGAGTTACGGCGCCCACACTAACTCTAGGCCTGCTGAGTCTTAGTGAAATGAGCAATTTCCCGAGTTAGTGCTCGATCTTCATTCTACAAATTGGGGTGGAGTTGCTTTTAATTACCTCTTACTCAATCCACGTCTTACTACAATCCCCCCCCCCCTTCCTCACCCAATGACTCCTTCTCTCCTTTATCTAGTGCAAATAGGAATCAAAAGTCAAAGGGATATAGGTTAAAAGTGTATCTTCTGCGACTCTTGAGGTCTTGCTGCGAATTATATTATGCCTCGCGCAGTTGTTTTTTTTCAAAACCCACCTATTGCCATGGATGTTTAACATAGTGCAGTTAGCTGTAAATTTTTAAATTAATTTATATTCGTTTTGTTTTTTTTTCAATTTAGATTTGTTTTGTTTTTTCAGGTAAATTTCTGAACCATCTTCGTAAAGGAAGACGTGTGAGTTTTAGAGTAAGTTTAGTTGGAATAAATTTTGATATAAGTTTTTCAATAACTGTACAAATTCATTTTATATATTGCTACAATAACTAAAAACAGCTGTATTACTCTATAATGCATTCATTATTTATGAATTTGATGGAATTAGTTGACTGTTTTTTGTTGCTTAGTCTCCAAGTACTCCAAAGTATAGTTTTTTTTAATCATGTGGAGTATGTATTTTCTAGCCCTTAGGTTTTTCTTACATTTTAAGCCTACCTAATGGCTAGTGAGAGTGAAAGAGAGTAACCTCACAGTTTATTATCAATATGCTGTTTATGGAGTAGACCCAGTATTCTATAGTCACACACTAATTTCATTTATTAATTTTTTATACCTACGTATATGGGTGTGGCTATTAAATAACAAGATTATTGCTGTAAAATATTTTGTTTTAAATTTATACATATTTAGTTATTATCACCCTCAATATACACCCCTCCTCTATCCTTACAGCGCTCAGTGCGAATTTACTATTGTTCGAAACAGTATTTGATGAAGTCTTGTTCTGTGAGCTCCTGCATGATACGTGTTGCTTTTTCTTTCACAGCTTCAACGGACTGAAATCTTGTTCCTTTTAAAGCAGATTTGACCTTAGGGATCAGATGGTGCCAGGTCAAACGATCAAGGCGGATGGTCTAAAACTGGGATGTTGTACTAAGCTAAAAACATTTTGACATACAATGCATTGTGATTGTTGTCTTGATGAAAACGATCAGATCGAACCAAATGACCTACCTTTTCGATAAAATTATTTTAATAAACGATAAGTTTCAGTACGGGTTTTAGTACCGGCATAGCTGTCGGTCGTTCGGAATTGGCGCATGCGTGGTTCTTCTGTGGCTGCATCAGTCTCGCTGTTTAATAGCCACTCCTCGTACATTGTCAGTTATCATATGTGAGCTAAAACATGGGAGGTTCGCTTTTAGTGTCAACTAATTAATGATTTTACACGTTGTTTTTGCGTGTTTCTTTGAGAAGTATATTTGTTTAGTTCGCGAGGGGTTTGTGTTTATACAGTTGAAAGTTGTCCTCGTGCCATTTTGAAATAGTGTGGAAGGCTGGGGGCTAATTTAGCTTGAGCAGCTGTTTCAAGTTAATTTAACTGACGTAGAGGTCAGAGTGTGCGATTCCCCCAAGTGAAGTCCGCGACGATAGGACGATATGTATCTGAGGCCAATGGCTGTCTATTTCTAGAGCTGTGGCCAGCCTCGCTGCCTTGGGCTGGTCAGTCAGCAGTCGGCAGTCCCGGGCGACACCTCGCGTTCCTTCTGCACAGATAACTTCTCGTAATGTTACCACAGTTTCACTGTTATCTCTCACTGTCCTCGTACTTCAGACATCTCAGTCTACGATTAAGCTGTAAGTTTATCTCACTATGTCTCAGATGACACTTATCCAGTTCTTATGGAAAAGTATTTTTCCTATCCAAGTTCCTGGTTTTTTTTTAAATTTTTTATTTAAACAATATTGTTTATTTAATTCATTAAATTAATAATATAAATTAATAAAGGATTAAAGCGCACACGAGCAGTCATATGTCTTAAATGTCATCTGGGTAGATGCTGCGTAAACTGAGCGAATTTCCCATACTTAATTAGATAAGAGTACTACAAGTTTGGTAACAATGTACATGGAAAGTAACTTCACCAAGCCTGGAAGAAGTCTATTATCCAAAATTGATGTATTCATAAGTAGCTTTCCTCATTAAGCGTTTATATTAAACAAAGTATATATAAAAAGTGTTCTTGTAACACCAATAATAATGAAAATATCATGTTTTAATTTTTGCCCCTTCCTAACCCTCCCCCTCCCCCCCGCCTTTTCTCTCAAGACGTAATTTTTAGCCACAATTAAATTCAATCAACAGTTTGCTGCAGGAAACCTTTATTTGGAATTTAGTATCACTGTTTTAAAAATAATGTACTCCGCCTTACCCTGGCTTTTTAAATTGTTTCCTTAGAATTTATTTTTTCTAAAAATTGTAATAAATATAAATGTTGTAAAATTACATTTTCATATTTTGTATCGTTCCTTGTAAAAATAATGCTTCAAAGTTTCTATGACAAATTATTCTTATTGAGGAATCTTTATTCCAGATATATATTTAAAACAAGAAAAGGTTTATGAAGTAACCTATCAGGTAGTTAAGACCACTTAACGTTCTTCTAAATACCTAATAAATGAGGAAGGAATAACAAGGGTGTTTTTTTCCTACCTCAACTCGAAATAATGACCGTTTTTCCGTTTCAAGTCGTTAGGAATTCGATTAAATGTAGATAATAACCTCTTACCTGTGTCTGCTGAGGGTGTCTTTTTTCTGAATTATTATTTTAATTGTCTAAAGCATATTTTTCTTCGCATAATTATATCGTATATCTTTGTGCATAAAATCGTTCTAAACTAAAGTAAAGAAAATAAATGAATAATTTCCACCTCTTTAGTAAGGAATCAAAGAATACATTTAATTACTAAGAAGTCAGTAAGACATTTTTTTTTTAATTGATCCTGAATTCTCTTTTTAGGAGTATTTCTATTAGAAGAAGGTATAATTATACAAACAATACAAGCCTGGCATTTGATGAAAGTAAAATTAATGAATTCAGAATAATTAGCATTAATTCAAAGAAATTCTGTGATATAATGTAATATAGTGTTATATAATCAGGAAGAAATAGTTTTCTTTTTTTTTCTTTTAGTATTCGTGGCTCAATCGTTGAAAAGTATGGTATCGCTCACGGAAAACTGTATTTCGGAAATTGTTGGTTCGAAACATAAGTTATTTGTCTCCTTGATAATCTGTTTTTATTTATCACGTGATGTTATCACTTATCAATATACAATAGCATTTTATTATTCATGTTTTTTATAATATAGTTGGGTTAAAATTAGGGTTTTTATCATTATTAACTAAATGATGATACATAAGCTAAAAATTGTAATTTGGTTGGTCGTTCGATTAATTCTGATAGGATACGATAACATAGAAATTGAGGAAATAGTAAGTGGCATTTCTTTTGAATGCCTACTTGTCGCAGCTTCCAGCCGTGGCTTCCTGACAGTCCAGTGGCCTCATTTTGTCCAGTTGTTCCAGTTGCAAAGTGGCCAATATCGGTGTATGTTTACAATTCATTTGCGACCCATGGGCTGAATTCGATGCCTTGTGTATAAGTGCAGGATTTATCAAGTCGAATGCGTCAAGCAAAGTTATAGTGTTTCCAAAGGCGTTCCCTCCTTTGCATTTGCTGATATTTTTAAAAAATATGAATATTGTCTCAGATAATATAAACCTTATAATGGTGATAGTTTTTTTAAACTTTTACGAGACATTTTTTTCTTTTTTAAATGCCATTTAAAATATGCTCTCAGTTTCTCTGTCTTTCATTTTTAATATTATTTGTTATGAAGATTTTTTTTTATTGATTAATGAATTATACAAACAGTCTTGGCAAGATTTATTAAAAAAATTAGCAATATGTAGTTTTCACAGGAAATTATAATCATGTCTTGACTAAGGTTTTTTGTTATTAACGGTAGTTAAATGAAATAAAATAATTTGAATGAATAAAATAAAATTCAGAGTTAATACTAAATATCTGTGCCATATATATAGTCGAGAATCAGTTGTTGATTAATTTAGGCCGTTCAAATTAGCAAATGAGTTTTATCGAAGAATGCACCTTTGCATTTTGTAATTCTCTTAATTTCCCATTTACAGGAATAAAGTAATTTTCGCCGGCTTAGCGTAGTCCATCCGTTCCAAGTGAGGAACTGCAGGTTCGAATCCCCCCCGGAAATCCTTTCATTTCTGTGCGGAGAAACCACAATCAACTCAAAGTGAGGAGTGAATGAGATTTAATGAGTGCAGGATATTTTTCACCCCTTTATTTTTAATATCGCTCTTTCTCCTGAGGAGCCCTTCCTGAACCGAAAGCTGCTACTCTCCCCAGAGCCAGCGGACAATCATTAGCTGTCGACGAAGCCGCAGCTTTAATTGCAGGACATGGAAATGTTATTATGTCTGAGGGGTTGTGGCGGGGTTTCTCTCCCATCAACCCCTCAGGCCTACCGGGCTCCATTGCTCCTCGCTTTCACCTCGCTGGCTGGATATCTGCCTTTGTTTCGCAGGTTATGGGCCCAGACGTCGTGTCCCCACCTTCCCGTGTATGCGGTCCTTCAAATGAATGACTCTTGATCCCCTACGGTTAGCGGTTACTAGGAGAGTGGGGTTGGCACAACGCCCAATCTCAGCAGATATTAGTTTGTTCTCATATGTTATGACAGCAGACGTTTTCTCTAGTGTATGCTTCGTCATATTATTTAACTAGCGATTTACGTATAGGATTAAGCTTAAGCTCATACTTGTAATATCTTGGATTACTTGAGAGCTTTGTCAAATGTGTTACACCTCTGTAGGACTCTTGTGTGATCGCGCGCGTGTGTCTGTGCATCTATCTGTTTCTAAAGAGAAAGTGATTGAGAGTAATATGTTGAATAAGATTTCAAAAAGTTTTTTCGTTAGATAGATGCTAGAAGTAATGTCTAGTAATCTCCACCCCATTACTTTTTCTGGAAATTTGTAGGAGTAAGAGAAACTTTGACAAAGTAAGATTATTTTTGCCAATAAAGGCCTATGTGGGTGATGGTGGCCATGAGGGTGCGGAAGTGTGGCGAAACTCCCCACTCCTGCGGGGGGGAAAGTCGCTGACATAAAATGACTTTTCCCCTCAAAACTTATTCCACACTTATGTAAGGTGTTCTTGTCCCACGGCTCTGAGGAGCTTGGATCGCTGCCTAACTTTGTCTCTCTTTCCTGCTGTCTTCGTATAATTCCCTAATGAAATTCAATTCCATTTTAGAAATTTCTTCGGTACTTCAGCGGAAACGTCGTGCTTATTTCATAGCTCTTTCTCTCCTTTAATTGAATCAAGAAACTATTTTGAATGGTCCCATCTTGAGACTTTCACATCTGACATTCTATGTGAACTTCGACCCCTCATCTCCAAACTCTTGTTAACCACATTTTTGCAGATTTTAATCGCAGCTGTTCGTATTCATACCTTGATACGATTTTTAATAATTTCTTGAGATACTTACCATTCTATTGGCTGATTCTATGCTTCGTATCTCAATAAAAACAATAGCAATCGTTAAGGCCAGTGACATGGATCCATTATTTCATAAAGTTAAACAACCATTATTAGCTATAAAGTACACTTCTTACTGCCTTACTTTTTATACATGGTTTTTTTTAAATTTCAGAGAAGTAATTGTAGATCGAGCATTCAATGAAGGAATGAAATGTGGTCCAACACTTGGCGCGTGAATTTCTGTACTTGATATTACTTCTTTTTTTTTTTACTAGATTGTACGAGGGATTGATGACGTCACTAAAGTTACGATGTTTTCTGTAGCATCTAAGTAGGTACCATAATGGTGAAGAATGTGAAACATATGTTGAGGCGCTGAAGGGAAGGTCTGTGGTCAGTTAGTTTCACTCGGATACTGAATTTGCAGAGATTATAGCCACTTTTGTCTGAAAAAAAGTGCTTCAAATAGACTTCACTTTTTGGAAGTTAAATGACTTATTTAAAATATTTTTAAAAAAATTTCCGAGTTATCTGTGATATTGCATCGTTGTCTTCATTTAGCTCTATGTGTGTAAATTTCTCAGTGATGCGTGATGTTGACAATGGCAAGCTCATTGTGGATATTCTGGACTTCCTTCAACTGATATCTAGAGTCAAATTCTATGCTCTCTCTGTAGGAGACAGGCAGACCACCATGATTCTTGGTCACCATTTGTCGAGCCTTCCCACAGCAAATCGGGGCTTAACAATGTGGGGTGGGAGAAGTGGGAGAAACCTCTAACCTCGTGGGGATATCATTATGGGCGGCTCAATATCTTTCAAATGTCATAAAACATTACAACTAGGCGTTTTGTATTTATTGAATTTATGTTTGTTATTATTTATATATTTTAAAATCATTTACGTTGTTTTATTTTACACTTATATATACTTATAAGTTTCACTTTTTTTATTTTGGTTATTGTTGGCTGCAATTAATTGGCGACAGCTACTGTAATAAGACATAAATATAACAAGTATATGTTATATTATTTTTTGTTCTCCCTTAACTGTAATAAGTTTAAGTAAAATGTACAAAACTCTTAATACTCATATTTTATAAGTAAGAGAATTTTTTTGTCAATATTCCAGAATGTATTTGTGCTAAATTGGACTTTTCATTATTTTCCATAACAGTTGTCAAATGAATCGCTGAATGTAGTCCTAAATGTTATTTTTGCGCATTATTACTTTACTCCACACTGTATATTGGTCTAGGGGAATAAATATTTATGATAATAATGATAACTTGTATTTGTGTGGTAGACTAAGAAAATTGCCTAAAAAATAATCAATGGATTGGAAAAATAAAATACTCCAAAATTATTCGGTAATTATTTTTTTATTATGATGACTTACAAGTTAAATGGAAACGTTGGTAATAATAAAATAAATACCTAATAATTATAGAGTATTTTATTTTTCTGTTCCTGGCTGAAACCCTGTATAACATCTCCACCGCCAGTTAATGAGAAGTGTTAATCACCCCAAGCTGTAGGGGTAGGCAGCTGGCAGGTGGACACGGATGACAATGGAGTATTCCAGGTTTGCAGGATCTTTGCGCCGTCTCCACTCCGTTAGGAATTATTTTTTCCTATCCAAGAAAAAAAAAAAAAAAAATTCATGAGGAATATTGAAAACAAAAGGTTATTCTTTTCCCTATATTTAAAATTAATATTTTCAACACGTTAATTATATAAAAATACAAAATGTGTGGCTTGCCACTGATAAATATTGGATTATATAACTTTCAATATTCATAAGATTTATAATCCTCATAAAACATAGATAAATTAAATACTATTTCTATCACTCAGATATCCTATTTATTGATGACTACTTTTTGTTCTCGTGTAGTTTTTACCTAAAGCTACAATGACTTGGGGCTCTAAAGTAAATTTAATCTTGTATTGGCCACATCTTGATTATTCATTTTAGCTGGTTGTTTTCCTAAGAGAATTTCAAGCTATTGAAGTTGATCTCGTGACAGATTTCTAAAATGTTTCTCGATATTTTCTCTGCTTCTACATGCTAAACACCATAAGTTATTACTATGAGTACTTTTAGTATATATATTTGTTATTATTTATACATATAGGTCTGCAGGCTACAGTTTTCAATTTTCCTAATTAAATTTCGATATTTCGCTTTTAATTGCAAAAAGAAAGTCCTAGTTCGTTTTGAGGTAAAAGACAAATAAAAGAGTAGTGGGATTGCCTTTAATTTAAAGTAGGAATAGAAAGTATTTTCAATGCAGAGGGTATAATGTTCAAAATGAGTATTTAAGTATGAGTTATACGATATAAGTATGAATTACATCATCGTTACTGCTAACAACTCCAGATGTAATGGCGTATAAAGAGTTACAACTCTCTTCCATTAGTTACTATACATGGGCTTTCACCTTATGTCTGCCCAAACCTCTAACTCCGAAGTAACCTCCTCACTATTTACTAGATAATCCAAAGGGAAGACTTTATTGGAGGATGATCATCAAGTTCCTGGTCTTTTTTCTTCATACACTTTGGAATTTCAGAATACATTTACCTATATGTGTGAGGTTATTTATTGGACATATTTCTCTTTAGTGAAAGTAATAGAGCAGCTTGATTTGACCGAATTTGCACGGCTGAGTTGCAGAATTATTTTCCATTCACTTTAGCGATATTCAGCCTCTCAGTGAGCAGGGACGACCTACTACATTCTGGAGCATACGACACTCTTACTTCTCGATGAAAGACTTTCCAGAGCGATGCGCGAGTCGCAGAAATGGATGCTTATCACTTTATTCTTCTGCTACTTTTATATAGCCCTTAGAGCTATTTTCTCATGACATCAGATCTGTAGGAAATATTCTTATCAATATTCAAATATTACATGTGATTTGTTTTACATTATTTTCTTCTCTCCAATATCAGTCAATTATGAAGATCAAAATATATGTGTAACCATGTGGCAGAATTCAGGCCGAGAGGAAGTTAAGTGCTTGTTATGGATTCGGTAAAGCTTGGAATCGGGCCGCTGAAGGAACATTTCAGAGGGTACCATGTGGAAGCGGTTCCGGAGCACGAGTTCAGACGAGGCTGGACCAAGTACGACGTCTTCACGATCAGCCACATGTACGAGCTGACGAACCACACCCTGCCCATCGTGGAGGGCGGGAAGAGCCTGGCGTTCAGGCCCTACTTCGCGGACCCGGTACCCGAACTCCCGCTTCCACCGTCCTCGGCCTCCGAAGACCTGTTGGCGGAGCTCGTCACCGACAGATTGGTGGAGTTCTTCGCGACGCGACGGTGGAGAGTCAAGGGTAGGCGGCTCGTCTTCCCCGAGGACTACTTCGCCAAGGCTGGACAGCTGGCCGGCCGACTTACTGCTGGAGTCCAGCCATTCATCCACGTCTTCGTGGAGTTGGCGGACCTCAGCTCTTTCAGGTACCCTGATCTTTTCCTGCAGGATTTAGTGTTACCTACTTGATTACAGTAGAAATATTTCTCTCTCTTTATTATTGTAATGGGTACTAATATACTGGATATTACCTCTTAATGTAGGATATATCCTGCCTGTTTCTTCCCCTTGGCAGGCGTACTGTGCTTTTCGGCCTTAAGATTTCCCGCACTTAATCTCTTTTCAATTTTTCATTTGATTTTTTAAAATTAAAACGGTTTATTAATTTACTAGGGAATAGCAAAAGATGTGTAACTTTATTTAACATCGAGAAGCGTGGAGGCTAGTAGGAGATTGAATTAAGCAGTAGGTGGGAGTAGTGGATAACAGAGGATTCGTAATTTTCTTTTGTGACAGTCTAAACTCATATTCACATATATTGTATTAACATATGAGAGAACATTTCTATTTGAACCTTTCTCTTCCTCTCTGAGGTTATATTGTTTTTCGTTTTATATATTATTGATTTATGAACGCTTCTTTTATGTCTAATGCTAATTAAATTAAAAGTTTTAAATAAAGATAGTCTTAAAATAAGTGTTCAGCTAAATTATCTATTTACTGTAATTACTTGTTTAACAAGTATTGTGTTACATAAAAGATGTTTAAGAAATGCCGGGGGTTACATACTTCAGTCCACCGCTTCTCAAACCTAGTTGGTTTTATTTCGAGGTCGTGGATCGTCTTAAGACTTACTCTTTCAAGTCCAATGTACTCTACCTTATAGCTCCTTCATTTCTCTGTTATTTTAGTTTCTATAAGTAAATACATATTATAAATTATTTAAATTTAAAAATTAATACTTATATCCAGTCATAGAGTTCTACAATCCGCGATTTTTAGAAAAAAAAAATCATGTGTAAGGGGAGTATGTGAGCCTGATAATTAATCGGGTGGAAAGGGGGGAGTTCCCGCCAGATGTGTCTTACTAGCGGTCACTGTCAGCGATTCTGCTCAAGAGAAACAAGATGTACTTGTTACAGAACCCTTCCAAATCTGGACGCTGATTGTTGTTGTCCAGGCTCGGGACCCTCGAGATCGGCAGTTCTGACGTGGAACTGATCCTGGTGGTACAGGAAGAACGGGAGCCTCCAGACTGGCTCGGCAGACTCCTGAGGAAGCTGAGCCGTCGTCTTCCTGTCCAGGAACAGGTGCACCTCGCCAAGAGGTCTGTGCTGGGGCAGGAGTTCGCTGGCCTGCCGTCACCTCACAGTCACAGTCCTGCCCTCCTCTCCTGGGTGAAGACCATCAATCCTCTCCAGTCTCTCTAAACCCCAGACCCACCACTTGTACATAGTCTGTAAATAAACCATTCTCTCATATCGTATACTGCATTGCCTATTTGACTCCTTTCACAACTTTTTAGCAGATTTCCCGTTTGGCTACCGCACTTTGGTACCGGACATTTTTTTAATATATTAAATACACTTTATGTTTATTCGCATGTACGCGCTTTTATTTTATTTTTCCTAATCCTTCAATGGCTGAAATTTTTCATAGGTGGGGGGTTTAGAGAAAGTCCAAAATTTATCGTTGTAATATCTAAATTTTAAACCTTTGTTGTTATATGAGATACGAAAAAGTTTATAGAACTTGGTGAATTTATAATGTTCTAAGGTTTATGTTTTACTTTCTTTTTTTTTNTAAAAATTATTTTATTATGAAAATATGAATAGCAAATGCTTTTGCAAACTGTTGAAGGAATGAATTTTTGTTTAAATTAGAATAAGCGGATGAGGGGTCAAAGGAAATCCAAATTTTATAATATTGATAACTTTTTTGTATTAGACTTAAGGAAATGTTTGTGAACATAATAGATATAAAATATAATTACATCATTATATATCACACATAAAAATGTTTTTAAAAGAAAAAAAAAAACTGTCTCAGGAAGATATGGCAAGAGTGACATAGTAATTTCCCAAAGTATTGTCCTTTCTAGCGACTGTTGTTGTTGGAAGGTCATTCCTTTTACTCTCGATCCTGTCCAACCATAATGGGCAATTTGAGTAGTTCACGCGGCTTCTGATAGACGTACTTAAGTAATTTTGCCGTCAACCATATGGTTATTATGGTAATAACGAACAGCTGTCGATACGTCTCCGACCTGCCTTGGTCTACTTACCCCCAGCGACCTACCATATCGAAGGCATCGGAAAGGAGGTAATAATGAGGTTATAGCCAAGGAGTCGGTGGGTATAAGCTGAACTGTTTGACTTGGATTTCATTTCAACTTAGTAGTTTTTACATGAATCCAAATAATTTTCACTTCTTAAAGTGGTATATTCTTGAAAGCTGAAGGAATTATACGTAGATCAGGGGAGATTTGTTGAAATTTTCTGACTTCGGTCTAAAAATATTTGATACCTCTTCTTAAACCGTTTACATCACTCTACGGCAATCATGTGTTATAAACGATAAATTCTCTCCAATAACTGTTACTTAGTGGCCCATGTTATTTAATATAGTTGTAACCTCCTCTCGAAAAGGCATTAACACAGTAATCATGAATAAGTGACTAAAAGGAATGAAAGGTATCTATTTTTTTTTTGTTAGAATAATTTCGTTAAGAATTGTATTATAATCTGTGTTATATTTTCACTTAAGATTTTGATATAATTTTAATTCTGACTCAAAATAATGAATACAATAACGGTAAATGCCTTGTGTTGCTGTAAGGGAGTATTCTCAGAGCAATATGGAAAATTATTATTGTTATTATTACTAATTCGAATTTTTTTTAGCTATATTCGTAAATCTCAACTGTAAGTCTTGCTTGACATTACTTGTTATTGTACATTTATGTTACAATAGTTATTGTAAGTGGTATTTGGGGCCATCTTCTTTCCTAACACAATTAATGTTGTCTCTCGCAATCAGTCTGTGTTATACCTCTTACCAGAGAGTATCTGTTAACGTTTAAAACTTGCTTTGTAATATAATTCTCACTATGACGGACATTATCGTATTTTTGATTGTAAAAATAGAACTAGACATGGGTAACTTGGAACGATCTAAAGAGAACGCATCTGTTGTGGTATATAAAAAATGCCATTCTTCTCTTATGAGAGTATATTATTTTGATAATGTTTAGATAACATAGCTATTGACTATGTATGAATGTTTTAATTATTTTTAACCTTATTTATCTTTATTAAGTGTTGACACTTATAAAGCATTGAAAATTGCTTTCTGTTGGGTTGTTAACTTCTTGGTGAAGGTAGGACAGTATGTTGGTTGCACGCAGTTCGGCAGCTGGATTTGGTCGCAGGCTGCTTGCACAAAGAGCAATATTCCGAGAGTGCCCTGATACGAGAGTGGAGTGAGACAGGAGGCATAGACCGCTATTTCTTTGCGAGAACTTCGACAGATCAGGATATCTTATTTGTTGCTTCTTGAAGGACGCCTGCAGGATGCTGTTGAGGAATAATTATAAAATAAATAAATAAAAATCAACATTTTGAAAATATTATACGGATTTTAATACGTTTTCATCACATCATAATCCCCCCTAAGAATATTCTCCCCCAATTTCCTTGACATTTTATTGGGCAATTTTCTTCTGGTGTCGGAGGCATTTCTATCCCGTTCGGTATCACCAGGACCTTCTCAATGACCATTTACTGAGCTCAACCATTTTCATTGCCATACTATCTACCCCCTGCTGTTTTAAGTACATGCATCTTCTTACATCATGAGGCTTACGTTTTGGACTTGAAAGATTTTACTTTACGAAGTTGCATTCCTCGTCTCTAATGTAATAAAATAAACCCTGAAAAAAAGACAACCTTAAATTATAAATCCCACTAATGGTTTGAAATGCATTGAAACAAAGATTATAACTTCACACAAGGTTATATAACTTTAAGCTATTTAACTATTAATGAAATTGTCCTTTAAAATCATCATTGAACAATTTCTAATTCAATTGATTTTAATGGAAAAAATACTCTATGTACGCCCTGATATTTCTTTTATTCAGATGGCACACTATTAAATGATTTAAATATGAAAAGCTGTATTTATAGATAATATAATGCATCAGCTGAAAAATTGTATGTAAAGGAATATATAATTTGCGACTTTAGCAAATTTTCTCAACAAAAATATGGCGTATAAAACATTTTTAAAAACATTAATCTTGATCTGAATACATTTTTTTCTGCATGAATATGTAGTATTATAATTTTCAGAAAATGTGTAATAATTGTTTTTATATTTATTTATATCAATTCCTCTGGGGCGTTTAAATTTAATTCTGTAATTTAACATTTACAGGGGTGTATTTTTTTTTATCTTCTTTTTTTTAGGTTTATTTATCTGTTGTTTTTATTTCATCACCATTAAGTAGTGCTCTCGATAAAAAGCTCATTTCCTTATATGCTGCTTCTGTAATTCGTATTTATTAATTAGCTTGAATGTTGAGTATTTACGGTATTCTGTGACGTCATGTTTCTATTCTCATGCTATACTAATGGCCTTTTTTCTCCGTTATTGACATTCGTTGGCCATCATTCTTTCTGATCTTCTATCGAGTCTATTTCCTCTGTGCCCCTACTCCTTTGACCTTTGATTATATCTCTATCCATAGTTTTCTCAAGTCCAAATAACGCTAAGAAATTAGGTGTGCAGTGGGAATGTGCATTGAATTAAATTAATAAAATGGTTGTCGACGTCTCATTGCTGAAAAAACAATGCAGAGTTTGTGATACTGCTGCAAACAAACACTTCCCTTAAAAAAAACAATTATCAAGTCTATGCTTACGGAACAAGTCTACGAGCGTTAAGAGCTTTTTTTTAAACTTGGGTTGGTGCTACTTAGAAGTGTCCACCCTTTTCTAGCCCATAGCACCGGATAACTTTATAATGCCTTGCCGAGTCTTGAATGGAACTTCCACTTCCATTTCTAGCATTGTGCGTGCCTCTCGAATCACCACCTCAGGAGTTTAAATATTTAATTTGCGACTTTTATCTTTGAAATTTATTATATATAATCTATTATTTTTGCCAGGTACAAGGTATACCAGGGCATTTTTTATTTCTTGAAGAATTTAATGAGTTTTTTAATTTTAAGTATTTAGCAATATTTACGAATGTCAAATAAATAACGTATATTGAGGTTCCTATAGACTCTTATAAGAAGTGATTTATTGCGTGACTCTTGGAAAAAAAAATAAAGAAATAAAAGGTAATTTATGAAGATTTTTCTCGTAAAAATGAAGTTACTAGGCAAGAAGTGTGAATCCTTTTAGATATCTGTGCTTTGCTGACAGTACTGGAATAATGTAAACCTTGGTGATGGGCTGCTGTAAGGAGAAAGTCTATTGAAGTGTAATAATGTATTGCGTAGTAATGCATTGTGTGGTGATTAGTGAACATTTATCTATTCTGCATGGATTAGTGATTAGTTGAAGCAATTAGTAGAGTTGATGATCCCCTCCGCTCTCTTGAACAGAGAGATAACGAGCTAGCCGAGATAATTTCCTGTTTGTCAGTCCGAAACATGAAAATGGTGATAAGGTGTCGCTAGTGATGTAAATATATATACTTGTATCTTTCCCCTTTATTTACTTTCAAAATATTTTTACTTTAAAAAAAAAAAAAATTGGATTTATTCCACACATAGTAAATTTAACAAGTTGGAGAGAGGAATAATTCATTTTGCATGTTTTGAATACAATTTTTCAAAATTTAATACTTTAAACAAAGATTTGTTAGAATTTTAATTTTTTTTTCTTTGCGGACAATTTTTTTTTTTAATTCAGATATTTTTTTTGCGAAATGCGACTTTTTTATTGTTAATCAAACGAATTTTCAAGCACTCATTCGGAACCAATACATGATAGTGTCTTTATTGTTCCTTGTTTCTAAATGTATGTACCAGTTGTGATTGGTGTAATCTCTTGTTTGTTTTTTTTGTGTCTCGTTTTACTTGTGAAAATATGTACGTCACCACTGTTTCTTAACCTAAGCAAATTAGTATCTTTATAGTCAAAGATGGATTTATGTCTTAATAGCCAAAGAGGGTCACTGACGCTACTGAACCATCTTACTTAGAGATTTTGTATAAATAATATCAAAAATATTTAGAACATTAGATTTGTGGAACCTTTTAAGTAAAACAAACTTTTATCGAACTTGCATGGATATTTTAATTTCCTTTTATCCGTCCCTCCTTCCATTTGACCGATTTTGGCTTTTATCAATTTTGTACTTAAATAGCAAATTTGGTTTCATTGATGTAGTAAAATGGGGATGCTAGGACGCATGCAGACTCACACAACGTTTTGAAGACCTATCTTGTTACTTGAGCCAATTTGGCCCACAGACGGCGGATTTGTTCTTCATCTACTCGAGTCTCTGATCGCTGGCTATTGAAAGAGACGTTCTCCTGTAAATCATGAAATTTCGCCAAAGTGTTGGATGTTGCCCCCCTCGGTCGTGGTGGTGGGGGAAGCGTGGCAGCTCTCCAGAGCCCGGCCCGGATATAAAAGGTTCTGTCTAAGTATAGCCCGATAGAACAGGCTCCCCACCCCCGCGTCCCTACACTCCCTTGTTTGGGCCTCCCTCCCGCCGCTTATCAGCTACTGATAACGCTCCCTACTCCTCCACCCTCGCTTATCTCTCAACTACTATTGTTTACTTTGCCCTAATTGTCCTCCCGTAAACATACACGTCCAGACTGGACTAGACTATAGCGGGAAATTCAATTTCCCTTGAATACCTTTAGGATGAAATAATATAATGTTTGTGTAATATAATTACACAGTATAAGAGAAGTACTGTTCTTCTAGATGGGAGGAAATAAGACGGCCAGAACTGAGTTCTGACCTTACCCCACCTACTGTGTGCCGTGAGTGTCTGAAAAATACTCGCGGCATGTTTCCTCCTTCCCCTGGGCTACTTAATCTCAATGCGTGACTGAAATCTTTATTTGCATACAAGTTTAACAGTAATAAATATGTAGAATACGGCAAATACAAAGTTCTTATAGAGATAAACCAACTAAAATATGACTTATTGCTTTTTGAAAGACACAGTCACTAACTTCTAACACACTATCAAATGTATGTTAGAAGTTAGTGATAAGAAAGAAAAGAAAATTCTGTTGGTTCGGAATGGGAAGAGTCCTCCGAAAACTTGTGTAGCGCTGGTTATGGTTGTCAGTGTACCGTGTGTGTGTAGTTAGGGTTTGTTACGCCCTACTGCACTTACTGAGCCTGGTTTGCACTGAACACATGTACATATTCCCTATGCTCTTTGTTTGTTTGTGTTGCTGAAAATGGCCGCTGCCGTCAGTAAAATGAGTTCCACCAAGGTCTAGATTATCCCATTTTCACTGTCGTAATCACAGGAGGGGGTGGGAGATGCCGCTCGGGGGTCTCGGTGGGAGGGGGGCCCAGGGATACAGGGATGTCGGCGCCGTCGAACGACCAGCCAAACGGGTTGATGCTCTGGACCACTGGATTGACGGTAGGTTTCCCAGGAAGACGGAGGGGTCCGCCACTTCACCACCTTGGGTCGATCGGTCCCTGAGTGTATCTCGGAGGAAGGACTGTGCAAGGGAGGACACTCTTTCGGCCCCCGAAGTGAGGAGTTTGAAAGGACGCTATCAGTGCAAAGTCTCTCTCCTCGTCTGCCTTCGGGATGCCGCAAAGACCCTCAAACCTCGCCCCGTATATATACTCATTTGATGCTTCTTGAGGTACATATAGTATCAACTCTGCCCGCAGGACACTGTCAAAGGAGGCCCATTGGCTCTTTTTGAAGTGTCCATTCCTCATGGAAAAGTTCATTGCGGGGAATACGAAGTTCAGAGCGGACCTCGTCTAGTTTTGCCATGGGGCTAGGTGTGATTTGAGAATCCTTAGGGCCCAAGATGGTATCTCTTCAAGAGGTGCAGAGGTTTGTCTCTACTCAAATCAGGATAACAAGTAACCTTCTTCACACTTGTGTAATCAATATTACGAAACATGTTGGGATACATTCCTTTTTTGTCTGTCTAAATAAGTGCTGGAATTTCGGTTTTAAATGTCTTTTCTTGAGAGTTCAAAAGAAAATATTCTTATAAGAAGTAAGCCTTATCTTGAATCACATTGAACAGGTTTTGTGAACTTTTCGAAAGCTGTATCTTTGATTTTGTGCAATCTCAAACGCCTGTAGATTTCCCTTCGAATCCCTGAATCATTAGATTTAAAGTTCTTCTACATTCTTGTATATATATTTATCATATTTTATTCTTAATTATTTGTATAACTTAAATAACTAATTTGAGTACAAATTTATTTATGTTCATTATGTATATTGAAATACTTAATTATTCTTTATAAAATATTTATTTGGTTGTGGTTTATTATCCCACGTAAATTTTAAACAATTTATGAGAGGGAATAGAATAAACAAATCTATCTGTTCCAGCCAGGAATCGAACAGGGAATATTATATTCCCTCTCATTAATTGTTTAATACTTAATTATTATTTCACTGGGAAAGAAAATTTAGAATAAAATTTATAATATCCTTCAAAGAATCCGAGTAATTTTTCTAAATTTCTATTTTAAAAATTTTTATGTTTTTATTTCGCGAAATGTTCAGATTAGTTTTTGCTGTAATTAGTTTTGTTTAATAAAGAAAACATTCTGACATTTTATTTTCAGTATTGCTTTCAGAATGCTGGAATGCGTTACGGAGGATTATTAATTGAGGGAGTGATTTTCCTGGATGTTTTATTGTTAAACTTCATTTATACACGTTTAAAAATTATGTATTTAGAATTTATTTTATTTTTAAGATCAAAATGTTTCGACTTGTGTGTTTTGTTCGTCCCCAATGTTTGAACGAAAGTTAATTGTGATTGTTGTTTCCTTTCATAACTAGATCTATGTAAGAAAAGTAGACACTTCGCTGAAAGCTATACTTTTACAGACAACAGTGCCTATAGATAAGGACTAATTTCTCTTGTGGCCACAAAGACCCTTGAAGAGGTGGGAGTGTTCTGATATCAGACCCTTATCACTTGGAGGGCGTCTCCCACCCGTGAAAACAAACAGAGCGCGTTTTCTCTCTCTCTCTCTCGCTCTCTCTCTCTCTCTCTCTCTCTCTCTCTCTCTCTCTCTCTCTCTCTCTCGCTCTCGCTCTCTCGCTCTTGATGACGCAAGACTAACTACATTTTAATTATGGGAGGCAGGGGCGGTGACGTGACGCCTACCAGAGCAGTTAGTGATGGCTAGGAAGTCATCAGCTCAGACTTCAGTCATTTGGGTGTCCGAATGTCCGCTACTTAGCCATTAGAAATCACTATGTATTTAAAGCTGTGATTCGAGTTCTTCTTTCAAATAGAACTGTTCCCGATTCACAGTGATTTAGATCCATCTTTCTCTCGTAAAGGCCTATAAACTCCCATTAGAAAGTACATTTCCCCTTCATCAGAGCTTAATTCCTTTTCTGTTTGGCCGCCAAGTCATTTTTATCCAGCTACGTCTATCTTTTTAGTATTATACCCTGATTGAGTTTTTTTCGTTTCATTAATAAATAAAACATCACTAAACATTCTAATTTTCTCTTGTTTTATTAGACTCTCTCTCTCTATACCATATATTTTTTTTTACAATTTTTTCTCCTGACGAATTAGCAGACAAACATTAAGCTTCTGAACTATTAATTTTTGCCCACTTTTTCGCTTTTCTAAAAAGCATTTGTTTTCACTACCGTTTATTACCTTCATTTATCCTTATAAAAATACAGAAAATAAGTAACACTTTTGAAAACAGTAAAATAAATAAATAAAATACTGGGGAAGCTCTAAACAAAGTGTATTTTGTTCTGTTTCAACGTTCCAAATGATCTTTTGCAGAACTAGTCGCTGAATACCCGTAGAGTGAACTTGAGGTATAACTTCACTTCTGTTGACAGCATTAATGACACTTTTATTTGTAAGGTAATTTGGTTGCATTTTGGCGTGAACCACAAATTATCTAGTCATCTTGTAACTGAAAAGAAATTAACTATAATTGTAATAAATTATATCTGAATATTTAGTTAACTGATGTATTTTCTAGAGTTTTGCTTAACTATAAACTGCAACTTCGTAAGTTACATACGAAATTCCAAAATATTATTAAGGTTCCAAAATATTACTATTATGCTTTATAGATAGTGTGAAAAGCTATCTATAATCTTCTATTGCGCTGGTAGCGAAGTTGATATAACAACCATTTCTTCGTATTTTGCATGTATTTCCTTTAATTGCTGAGCGCTTTCAGAATCAGTGATTCCATCTTCGGAGCTCAGTCACCTTTTCGTGAGTGTCTTTTGCCTTGGAAGCACAAGATCTAGGCTTGGGATCCAGTGTACCTAGAGTTTCCAAGGCAGGAACACTCGTTATGAAGTGACTGAGCTCTGAAGATGCAATCACTGATTCTGAAAGGGATCAACAATTAGAAGGAAATATATGTAAAGTCCGAAAAAATGGTTGTTCTTTGATAAATCCTACTCATGAATTGAAGGCTCTCTGATTTTCTCCGTTCTATGATGTTATCTTTCCTCATTTTGAATATGCAGTTATAAATATTGACTTGGCTTCAATGGATTACGTTTTATTTGGGGTTATTTCGATACAATGAATAAGTCACATCTAATTTTGAGGATGTCAAAAAGAATGAATGATTAGGTTAATAAGATGACGATATTACGTTATCCGCCAGTTGTATATGATTTCCGCTATTATTTCTTTCTTATTATATATATAACGACTTATAAAAAAGATTCTTTAATCGTAAAATAATAACATTCTAAGGTAATTGTGTCTCTGAGGAATATAAATGAAGAACAATATTTTTAACTTGTTCATCACTAATGATTGGGCTGTGAGTTCCCGCAGAAACTGCATGGAATATGCAGGTTTCATTGGAAATGGGCGTATTTAAGACCATCTGACTAATTTGTTCTTGCAAGCGAACATTCATAGTTACATTGTAAAATAACGCTGGTCAATGTAAGTTTATGTTTCTAACAGTTAACTTCTTACAGGTCACACTTATAGTTCTTACACTTAACAATAACAATAATTTTTCTTAACTCGTCTAGCGGCTTACATACAAAAGCTGTACACTGTTCAACACAAATCTGTTTAGCCCCTCCTACGCAGTTAGAGTAGTATGAGTTGGCTTACTATGTGAATAGCTAAATTTCTTTAAAGGAAGATCTAGTAAACCTGAATATATTCCTACAGAATACAGGTCTGTCAGCTGATTTGTCTAATTCCTTCTGTAGTGTATCTGAATCTTCAGTGTATCTATATATTTTAGGTCCGAACTGTTCAGACATATTGACGAGGGAATACTTCTCTCCTTAGTCATTGTTAAATTCACTATTCCCTTTCCGTTGATGACTCTAATGAATTGTCGTTTCTTCCACTGTACTATTCGCCTTTCAGCTTGTAATGAAGTGTCTTTGTAGGCAGCATGAGTTTCAGAATTGCCAAAGCAAATATCCCCCGAAGGAAGTCCTTCATTATTTCAGTAAATACAGTCCTTCGCTACTGACGATGACTCACTCGCATTGAAAGTGCCAGTCAATATTGACTGACAATGTACATGCTCGCTGGCTTCAATGAATTCTTGTGGTGAAGGAGCGTCTACAACAAAATGGTGACTAATTAGAAATAATGACGAATATTTTACGAAACAATATATCATTTCAGTCCCAGGCCAAGTAATTTGGTGCTAATAGTAGATTTGCAATTTGTGTTTAAAACCATTTTTTTAGCTTATTCCTCAGATAGCGAAAATTGGCTCGTGCTTTGAAGAAGTTGTGATGAAAGAGGATAATGGATATTGCGAGATTGCTAAAATCTGTAAGTTGGAAAAGCCACACAAAAACTGGCCCTTAGCTACATTTTAATGTACAAACATGTTGGGGTTATTAAATTTTGTATATTTTGTTCGTTATTTTCTTCAAATCTGTCTAGTGTACTCCAAGAATGATAGTATTATATAGTATATATCATATACTCCTATCTATGAACATTTTTACTTCTCTTATCACATTTCTGTCTGTGTTTGTCAAAGTTTGGTACGGGAGCCGTCACAGTTTTTGGGCTTTCCCTATTAAACACAGCATTTGTTTGCACAAACAAAAATTTGTTTCTAAGCAAAATAAAATTTCGAAATGTAGTTTTTTCGATCTTGTGACCATGTTATTCCTTTTAAAGCAATGAAAAAATACACTTTTGTTTTTTTTTTTACTATTTTTAAGAGATTGGTCCAAAGGCGCTGTACTTTATCTTAAATTCCCACTTTAATTTAATATAAAATTTTGGCCATCTTATCATAATTTTAACACAGTGTTATTTGACATATAAAATGAATGCATTGTTGCTATGCTACTTTAAAAAATTAAAATACTTTATTTTAAATTTTCATAATATTATATTGGTTGATGTTAAATCAGCTGAGAAATGAGTTGTCGGTTCCCAATTCAATTTGACGAAATTGAGGACGAACACCCCCTGGGGGGGTATTGAGGTTCTCCAGGAATGTGGAGGCTGTTCCCTCTGGAATATTAGATCACGAAGGCAATCTTGGCACAGGTCACGAGGTTGAGCTGTGCGGTCACGCCCGAAGACTGCTCAATTCAACGTCTCCACTTTTTCTTACATCTGGATTGATTTTGACAGGTGTTGCTCAAGAATTAATTTACCTGTAATGATGGCTCTGTTGTCTCGCTGAGTCGACCCTTTGCGGAAGACATCTGATTTCCCATTGGTCTACGGATTACCCTCTGCACATATTAGCTCCCGCCCAACGACAGAAGTGGTACAATCAATAAAAACTTTCAGCCAAGACGCCTCGTCACAAGTATCTATTCCTTCTATTCTACTCCAGCAACTTGTTTTGGTCGTGGAATGATGTAGGTTGTTAGTTACAAGTTCCCTGAATTATCATTTATTTATAGATTATTTATTTTACTCTAAGATGATTTTAGTTGGGGTTCGGTCGAGGTAGATCCAAAAAAACACAAATAAAAAAATGTATTTTTTAATGAAGGAATATCTGCCAGGCAGATATTCCTTCATTAAAAAATACATTTTTTTATTTGTGTTTTTTTTGGATCTACCTCGACCGAACCCCAACTAAAATCATCTTAGAATAATATCTACGGTCAACAAACTCTCATTTTGATTATTTATTTTAGTTTGGCAATTAGCCAAAACTCCTTACTGGGAGTTTTAATTTAACTCATTCGTCTTTCTTCTAAACCTTAAAACTTAGGAATAAATCAAGGGTCATGTGATATACATTCTTAGTCAAATAAGAGTTGACAATTAATGGTAAATTGCTGTTATAGTTCTACTTTTTGTGTTAGATATTGAAGTGAGAAAGGTTTTGAATGTCCATTCGTAAGTACTTCTTCCTGGAATGACCATGTAGTAAAGTTTGTTTTTGCAGAGCTTTCGCACATCTCGTGGTGACTTCTTCAGAGTTGAAAGTAGAATGGAATGCAACTTGACACTAGAATTTTGGTCAACCGCTCAAAATTTCTAAGTTGCAGGTGCAGAGAAATTAAAAAAATTAAATATTATTATAATAGAGACACTACAAAGGTACTTATGAAGTCGAAACAGGAATCAGTCTTCAAGTACTTTTCTCGGTTCACACTAATGCCGTCACTCCTTCACTCTTGAACTTGGTGGTATTTGTTTGTTTTGTGACCAAGGCACAATATCATTTTCACGTGTCTTTGCTCGTTGCCCGAAACCTGAGAGACTTATGCAGTAAGCAATACTTCCGCTTTGTCACTTTGTTCAGCTATCGACAAGGCTGAGGAAGGTCTCTTCTCAGTCTTGGGGATGCAGTCGGTATACGTGTACTCGGCAAGTGACGTACAAGCGTACGCAGCTCTTACGGAGTTTGGCAACTCGAGATCTCTCGAGATTCCTATTGTCAAGATGAGAGCCCTTTCCGACTCATTGTTTCTGTGCCTTTCTTCTGACATTCGAAAGACCATTTTTCTTCTTTTTTTGGGGAGGGGGGGGGGGGCTTTCGGTGCGTGAACTCCTCCACTTCCCCAAACCCAGCTTCTTTCTCTCTGGACGAAATTGTTATTTCCACCACACGCACTTCCGCCTACTATTACGTTCTTTGTATATTTTCATATTATGGATAATATGATATCTAACAATTAGGCAAAGTATATTAATATTGCCAGATAAGTTTAATTTTATTTTTATGTTTTTCTTTATTAAAAACAAATTTAATAAATTTTATATAAAAATTGATAGGTGTGTTTTCTTAAATGCTTTTTTCTTCTACATTTGAAATTGAGCCAATTCAATATGATGGGGGAGGGGCTGGGACGTTATCAAGCTAAATTCTCAAGTCTAAAACTAATCTGCAAGCGATCTAGAACTTTGTAGCAAACAAATACGACTATCTCTTTGGACATTTCTTCCTCTTTCTCTTGATTATGAGCAGAGGAATTGGAATTACAGGGAATACGTCGAATGAACACTCCATCGGTGAATCCTACTCGGGGCCTCTGTTACACATATCCCGAAGGGGAAATTTCCCCGCATTTCAAATATCTACAAACTGTCGATTCTGTAATCAGTAATTTCCACGGGTCACTGCTCGGGAAAACAATGAAACAAAATAGACAGTAGATAATTATGTAAATAAGAAGTAATTAATTGATAACTCTGTATCTGGATAAGGAGAACCTCCAACACCCACAGATAACGAATGTGCATATTTAATTGAATGCAATAATCCTTCGTGGGATATTCAGAACATTTCGCATGTCTATAGTGCATCTCCTTACCCAGCTTACCTCTTCTTGGTAAGTGCTGGAATTGCAGTGGTGATGGCCGTAATTTGTGCGAAACTCGAAAGTGAATATTTGTCATTTTGCAATCATTAGCAATCCCCTACGAGTTTAGTCCGTAAGGAAGCGGTTTTTACTCCATACTGACAAAATTATATTCGCGTGGCCGAATCTTGAATTTTTCTTATACAATTTTTGCATTTTAAAATGACCTCTCTTCTGTGAGAAATTTTGCTTCGCCTCTTTAAATGTTTTTTCAATACCTTAAAAATAGTATTAAGGGAATTAAAACACATAATGAAAGGAAAGTAAGAAAACATTTTTTTAACAGAAATAGTTTCGGAAACCTGTTTAGTGGATTTGGGAACTCCTATTTCCTTGGGATTCGAACCTTGGGAGCCCACAGAGTACATGGGTAACACCTGTCTAACAATCACTGTTATATGGACGAATGTCCCTATAACAGTGATTCCGCATGTCACCTAAGAAGTCGCAGGCTCTCTTTTTTAATGTATTACTGTTGTCTATTCTGGGTATGATACATAATTCAAAAGATATTTGCTATCTATATTTCTCTGGCTTGTATCTAATATTCTGATTACTTCTTCGTAATAAAGAAAACATAAAATTAAATTGCGAGGTTTGACCAAGGAGATTATTAGTAGAATTTCTTAGGGTCGGTAAAGGTTAATTAAAAAAAATACGATTTAAAAAAAAAGGATATTTTATATTATCTGCTCCAGTCATGAACATTAGATCCAAGTAAGACCATGATAGCCCATAGCCTTGAATGTAGTTTACAATGTAAGTCGAAACATCGGCAGGTAATAAAAACACAAATTTTTGTAAATTGTATTTTTTCGGATCGACCTTGACCAAACACAAACGATTTCTACTTTTAATTATTTTACTTTGAGTGAATTCTGTCATCTTTTTCCCTGCTAAGTATATGTGAGGCTTTGTCCTGCGACTATATTTAGTTATGGTATACTCATTGTTTGTGGATTTATGGATTATACATTCCATTTTTCCTATCAAGTTTTACTTGAATATTAGTATGCTCATTTGATCATAAACGATTATTGACCATATTGGTGGTTCCTTTATCCCTTTCCCAATACGAAAGCGTTACTCCGCCATATCGATTTAATCAATCTCCTTCGGATTCCATCTCTGTCTGTTAATTTGCGGTTTGATTGCGGCATATTCTCTCTGCCATTGCTGATTGCTTAACAAAGGTGCAGTTATCCACAGCACTGATCGGTTTTTACTAGGAATCTCTGAGCAGATTAATGCTGTATGCATTTATAGTAAACCTATGTACATCACTTTAGATTTGCCTTAAACAATTAAAAATATAAAACTTGCGTTTATTACAATAGACAATATTGCTCTCAATATTATATTTATGACCTAATTGAAGCTATTTTATAGCCATCTTTTTGTCTTTTACAAACTCACCAGCTTTTTACAATGGAATACCATTGGAGTCCACCATAAGGTACAATTTTCCCTTTAGATCTTGAATATTTATGTCAATTGATGTTTAGTATCTTGAGTTACATAAAACTCATTATTAAGTATGTTGATTTGAAGTAGGTTGATTCACAAGATAGTTAGTTGCTTGTTGATCATCGGTCGAAAAATGTTTTTTTTTAAACATGTTTGACTTGATATTAGGAATAATAAGTGTTTTGTGTCGAGTTTTAACCAAATTGTTATGAGGTAGACATGTTTTAGGTGAAGTTGTTACGGTAAGTAAAACAATTTTGAAATATTCTACTCCGAGCTATAGAAGTTAAATTATTCATAANATTTTAGTCGTTAAATATCTTTCTTCGAATTATTTGTATTCATTCACTTGGTTGTGAATTTTTTTTTTTTTTTTCTATTTTTGGTGTTAATATTTAACTAGTATTATTATCATAATAAATACTGATATTTTAATTAAACTTTGTTATTCCCTTTTAATTTTTATATATATATAGATTGTATGTATAAATGAAGTCTCGCGGGTACTTGATGTAATTAGGTGCCTACAGTACAGAAGGCAGAGCAATGCTTGTTATCCGTGCCATATGCCAACAAATCATGTAAATAAGTAAACATTACAAGATAAGACATAGGTTTGCTGTCTTCCTTATCAGTTGTGAAACAGCTGGGGTTGATACGTCTCACAGGCCTATTCAGTGGATACGATCCCGGCCTAGACACTCTTTCTCCTACGCCTACGCCCTCAGGTATCCTTGGTCTTATCTCGCCTGCTTCAAAGTGTCCTCCTTCCCCAGATCCGGAATCGTGGAGTATTTGCTAGTAGAAGCCTGGTCTCTCTCCTTGTCACAAACTACCGATTTTCCGTTTTGTCCAGTCGACTTCACATCAAACAATATGGAGGTAAATTTGCTGTCAGTCGAGATTTATAAGGAGATTATTGTCAGAAATTCAGCCTTGGTAGCTGGAGAATTACAAACAAATTTTTAACGAAAAGCGTTTTTATTTAGTCTTCGTTTCGACCTAAATTTCAGTCCTTCACCAGGGTAAATAGGGTGACGAGGAGAGACTCCTGCTCAACAGAGACTACATCATAACTGAAGTGAATTTCATGATGTTAGTCTCTGTTGAGCAGGAGTCACTCCCCATCACCCCATATGCTCTGATAAAGGCCTGAAATATAGGAAACTTTGGCTAAAAAAACTTTTTTGGTTACAAATTGACTCTTCAATTCTTCATCTACTAAGACTGAAATCCTAACAATCCTCTTCTCATTAAACAATATATTCATTACTTTGTGTAACTGTCCTTCCCTATAATAAAACTATTTCTAACCGAACTAAAATTAATTAACACTTCTTACCACAATGAAGTTTAGAAACTTTTATTTTCCCTTGAGAACAAATGATTTCCGAACGTATTCTATTATCTAAATCAATTTGTTTTGTGAGTGTATTTTCACCACCAATTTACTTTTTTAAATTGTGAGATCATTCTTCTTGGACGAGACTTTTGACATGATTCTGTGATTACTTCAATATTCCAAGTTTAAATTATGATTTACTCTTCAATTATTCTTTACGTATAAAATTTGGGGGCGATTTTAACAACAAAAAGTATTTTACGCATGACTTACTCAAAGCAGATTTAGTTGTCTTCTGTTGTCTCCTTCCCCTCTACGACATTGTCTACGCAATCTCTAGCTCCGAGTAAATGTCATGAGGCTCAGCTCTCGGCTGACGTTTTTAAAGGAATATAAAGTCAAATATTCGTTACTAATTGTCTTCTGAACTAATCTGATCTAAATCCAACTTGGTTTTTGTATTCTAACTTGATTGCGAATGTGTTTGTTTCCAAGAGGCCAAACTATTTCCGTTCTCTCTTCTACAAGAAATCTGTTGAAACTCAACTCAGCCTTTGAATGCCACCATGCGTTTATCTTGTCTGTACGTCAACATCCCTTTGATGTGGGATGTAGGGTACTTCCCAGGATACAGTCCTTCAATAGTAAGCGATATTTTTAAATTTTTTACTTCTTTACATTGCTATATATTTTTAGTTTTTTATTAAATTTTTATTCAAATCTTAAATGCTTGGAAGGACTCAGTTTTGGAAAGTTGACAATATTATCAACGATATCTGTATGCTTCAATCAAAACTTTTTACTTTTTTCGCTGAGTTTGATGAATCTAATAACTGGTCCAAGTTTTTTATTTTAACATTTTAAACTTACATAATGGCAATGATTTTTATGCGTAAATGATCATCCATCTCTTCTTCTCCATCTTGAATAATTTCATTAAGTAATCTGTAATCTCAGTCATCTGTTGAGGAATTATGATCAGATTTCATCGAAATTTATTCAGTAGTTTAAAAATTAGTATGTGTAAGGTTGAAAATTAAATTCGTATTACATCTCTTTCAGACTTTATTTTCGTCAAATAATTTTTTTTAATTATGAAAAATGCTTGATTTTCATTAGATGTTTTTTGTTGGGGTTCGGTAAAGGTAGTTCCGAAAATACAAATAAAAAAAAATTTTAATTTTAGGCATATAATTTTAAAACGACTCATTTTTTAAATTTGTATTTTTTTTTTTTTTTTTTTTTTTTTTTTTTTTTTTNTTTATTTTTTTGGGATCTACCTTGACCAAATCCCAACAAAAGACATCTAATAATAGTATCTATAGTAAAAAAAAACTCTCCATTTGATACTTAATTTTCTTTTTCAAATATATTCAACAGATGGCCACTAGTATAACCTAGCCTTTGAAGAATTTAAAAATGTCACTTCTACTTCATCAGAAGAACCATGTCTGCCACAATTCATAGCTATATTTTCCTTTTTAGAAATATTTTTACTTACTAAGATTTTATTTTTATTAAAAAGTGACTTGTTTTTTTTGTTTTAAAAATTAAAAAGCATTACGGGAAAGAAGAAGCAAAGCCGAATCCGAAGTCTGTTCAAATTGTTGCTCCTTGGCGAGGCTTGTTTCTCGAAACTGTTGTGTGTTTTGTATGCTTTTATTGTCTTTTGTAGGCTTTTAGAATTAGAATGTCTTTTGGAAGTAGAATTTAAAAAACTTTTTATTTTGGCAAAAGTTCCAGGCTATCTTTAGGGCATGAAGGCAGTGAGGGTAAAGGAGGGAATAAGTCTACTGCACTGAATCATAATATGTCCATGACATCAGTCATGATTTATTATCATTGTGCAGGAGACTCTCCCTCTTTCAATCCTACTGCCATGAAGAAGGTCTGAAATTAGGCCGAAACGTTGTCAATAAAAAAATTTTTTAAATGGTTTTATTTATTCAAATCTCAAAACCCAATCCTTCCTCTTTAATTTTAGTCGTTAAATATCTTTCTTCGAATTATTTGTATTCATTCACTTGGTTGTGAATTTTTTTTTTTTTTTTCTATTTTTGGTGTTAATATTTAACTAGTATTATTATCATAATAAATACTGATATTTTAATTAAACTTTGTTATTCCCTTTTAATTTTTAAAAGAATAATCTTATATTAATATTTGTTATAAGATCAGAGATATTAATTTGTATAAGTGGAAGTATTATTTCTCTAAAAGCTTTCTGCATATGAGAAAGAAATGTTGTTATTTTGGGCAAAGCACTAGAACAGATAACATGGAGACCCACAACCGAAGGGGTTGGAATATCCAGACTACCCTCCGTCGTACACAAACATCCCTTCTCTCGGCGACAGTAAACAACACCCCCAGCCCCAGGCGGTGGGACCACGGAGTCATAAACCAGGACGCTAGCAGAGAGAAGGCCTAGTTTTTGCTGCCAGCTAGGCCGTATTTGTGAAATAGCACTCCCCATGGAAGACTTTATCTCTTTTAGAGATTTGTTTCTCTTTTCTACTTTAGCAGCTATGTAGTCATGAATAATCTTCGCAATTGGGTTACTGTTCACCATGACTGTAGCATATGCTGTAATCAATATTATTTTTGTTGTGATATTTAATCCCACGTAAAATTTAAACAATAAATGCAAGGGAATAGAATACGAAAATCTGACTGTCTTAGCCAGGACTCGAACCTGGATCTCCTGCTATCCTTTCCGGCGTGCTTAACCATTACACCTTTAGGACGCGTTAGATAGCACATTCAATTCTCTCTAAACTATCAAGAGCCTATCCCACGAGAAAGGCATGTACTTCGTCTTTTACTCGAAGGAGAAGACATTGTCAAGCCATTTATCAGACTCTCGGTATTTACACTTTTATTTCTTTTATAAATATTATTTTTGTTGTGGTATTTAATCTCACATTATTTTTAAACGATGAATGCAAGGGATGCGTTATTTTTAATGCTTTATTTTTAAACAACAAATATTTGTCTATCTAGGAGGTTTAGACCCCTACTGGCTAGCACGCCTGCCTTGATAGCAGGAGATCCAGGTTCGTGTCCTGGCTGAGACAGTTAGATTTTTCATTCTATTCCCTTGTATCCATGATGTGCTGTAATGTTTACATAGATAACTAATCTGGTGTGATGTTTGTGTTGCAGTCTGAGCGAGTGTTACTTCGCGGGCAGAGGCGCGGCGGTGGTGCTGCCCCCACACGACCGCCTGCCGCCCTCCCCGCACTCCCCTGCGCCCCCCGCCAGCTCGGACATACAGAGCCATCTACAGTCCATGTTCTATCTCCTCAGGCCGGAGGAAACCCTCAAGATGGTGCGTATCCTCTCTCTACATCTAGCCTAGCTGATACTGACCTCTGTCACACAGGTGCTGTGCGGGTTAGCCGATGTCGGGTTTGAGCTCTTCGCCCGGCAATGAGTGAGATTACCTTGATCTTATCAGCTGGAATGGACAATTCAGCTGAAGAGACTCAATCTTTTCCATAAATATCTTGGTCTATCTACTGGACTTCGGGTGTTTCGACGTCTTTGGTCGTTGGGGCTCGAAAGCTAAGCTACATTATGATTTACCAGGAGATAGTCACTGAAACAATTCGTGTACAATACCTATAGAATATAACCCCAGCAGAGAGAGCATTTTAAATTTATTCATTTAAACTTATCTGTATCTATTTAAGATAAAACTGAGTGCAAGTATGTAATGGAGTCATTCAGCCCAAAACGGCTTTGAGAATAAAATAAGCACGGTCTAGGAATGGTCGCAATGAGGAGCATTCTTCATCTCTATTCGTATATAGATTCATTGGTATAT
>KZ808156.1:98209-112637 GCA_000696205.2 Oncopeltus fasciatus | reverse complement strand
TGTTGTAAGTTGATGTGAACGGTTTCAGACAAAAGACGTTTGTGTTGGTAGGGTTCAGTGGAAAGAATGGTTAAGCTGTCGAAGTCAAATGTGTGTGCTTCATGAAAAACATGTTTGGTGAGGGCAGTTTTTATTAGTTTATTCTTGATGTCATTTTTATGGTTATTAATTCTGCGGGAAATCGGGTTTTTTGTTTGTCCAATGTAAGAACCTAGGCAATTCGGTGTGGAACAGGGAATTTTATAGACATTGTATTTCTACAGCCCTGAAGATGGCTTACAATGTAAGCCGAAACGTTGGCAGATAATCCTTTATTAGAAAATACATTTTTTTAAATTTGTGTTTTTTTTTTATCTACCTTGACCGAACCCCAACTAAAATCATCTTACAATAAATATTAAGTATTTGAAAATAACTTTATGAAAGTATTAAGTATTCGTTATGTGTCATTAACGTTTTGAAAACTATAATAATTTATATATTCTCTCTCTTTATATTTTTTAACCTCCTCTCTCTCTTGATCGATTTCAGCCGTTAATGGGGTATGTTACCAATCGATGTCTGTAAAAGTACCCTTACTGGTTGTATTTAGCCCTCGTGATGTCCCCGCGGGTTCGCCTGGCGAGGACTCCTTCAGGCTCCTTCATCCCCGCGAAGAAGTCCTGGGCAGATTCGGGACGCGGGGAAGGAGTGCCTTGGGGAGCAGACTGCAATGCGGCTTCCTCACCGCAACTCCTTCGCCACAGGAAATCGCTCTCCTGGATTCCTTCTTTTTGTTGGGGCCGGGCATTTCCACTTCCCTCTGCCACAGTTACGCCTGTATTGTCTTCCCTAGCGCCCCTCAGGTCATTCTCCTTGGCTTATTGCTGTGGGTTTGACTCAATCTCTCATGTCGGGGTGCGGGGGTGGCACGTGGGACTCGGAATTCAGACGTTGCGGGTTCAAATCCGACCCAGGGCTAACTTTTATCGAGACATAAGAGCTTCTTCTGGGAAGGCGATCTGTAGATAGCCCCTCCCTTTTAGTGGTTGGACACTTAGAAAGATAACGTATATGTTACCAATTCTTAGTGCTAGGGAACAGAATAAAAAAATAACTGTCCCAGCCAGGACTCGAACCTGGATCTCCTGCTTTCCGGGCTGGCGCGTTTTCCCAGAATAATTTTTCTGTTCCCTTTCACTAAAAATTGTTAAAATTTGCGTGAGATTAAATACCACGAAAAAATAATATTTATAAAATTAAAATTTAAAAGTAAATAACGAGAGTCATTTAAACAGCTTGACAATGTCAGCTTCTCCGAGCATAAGACGATATATTCGTCTGCCTGGGAGGTTAGACCCTCGACACTAGTGCGGGGAATTTAATAACTTATCAGACTTGTCTCGGTAGCCTAATTGGTAAATACACCGGCCCGGATAGCAGGAGATCCAGGTTCGTGTCCTGGCTGGTACAGTTAGATTTTTTATTCTGTTCCCTTGCACTAAAAATTGTCAAAATTTACATGGGATTAAATACCACAAAATAATAATATTTATAATATATATGTTACTTTCTTCCCCCCTGCTTGTATTTTTTATATATTTCAGTGCAATGTATACGAATAAAGACCATCTCTGTCATCTTCTGTCTACCGTAATGTTCCTCTCGTTGTTCACCCGTTCTGTTTGTATTTTGTCTAGGCTAGTTTTAAATGTGAAATAATTGAGGTCATAAAAAGTGGACAGCAACTATCTTGTTTAAAGATATATATCATCAGTTATGTAAAATATTTATTTTATTTTTGGAAATACAGTTCCAAAGATGTCTATGTTAAGTCTGTTTTAATTCTAAATAGATTTTTTACATTTATATAATATATATATTTTTTATATTATATCTATCAGTCAAAATAATATAGAAATGTCTTCCAATTATAAGGAAAGTACAAAAATAGCCGAGATGTGAGTAGGAGTAGGGATTACCTGAAAGGACTAAGGCGTAATGTTTAGTTTTCAGCCAATGAAAACTGAACCCTGACATGATAATGAGCGAAATCTGCTTTATATTACCTGAAATGTCGAGTTCAAATACAAAATGTATTTTCAGCAAAAAAAATATAGTTTAGACTCAAGAAGCCCTGCACAGATTTGTTTATTGACAACGGTTCTGTCACCTGGATAGTTCTGATACAAATAGTCAGTCATCAACTACTGAGGAATTCACATGGTTTACATTGCTCGTTCGTGGTGAACTTTATTTTTTAAATTTCTATTTATTTTATTTTCATGACTTGTACATTTATAATATTCTGCTGTATTACAATCATATGAAGAATATTTCATCTGCGTGACATAAATGTATTATTAGGGACGGATTTTTAATGAGATCTTTCAATCTATAGAAATCCATTAACTGTCAGTTTCAAAATGGAAATGAAATAGTTATTGCAGCAAGCTGTAACAGTATCGAGAACGGGTTTGGTTGCACCACACAAAGGAAACAAGTCATTAGAGAGAAGGCGGGGCCAAGCCGTTTCTGACCGCACATGCGTACTTGTGTGCCGGGCAGTATCGTTCGTGATTTGCACGTTCCCAACACACAGCAACTCTTTCATTTTGAGAGATAAGTCTTGCTTCATGATTACTTACCGTTCGCATGACCTTTCTTTTTAAATTTTCTAGATTATTATAAATTTAAAATTTTCATTTCATCTAATTGCATTACTTTATACATTATAGTATTTTCTATATACTTTTTATATTAACTTCTGCTGATAACAATTCGAACCGTCGAGTGAATTTATTTTAGGCTAAAATAAGTTCAAATAAATTAGGGGGATTTTAAAGGAAGGTCAAATTGAACAATTGTTAATATCTTTGTTGACAGCAGTACGACAAAAAAGTATGGAACATTAAAAAAAAAAAAAAAGACATGTTAGTTTGTTTTATTTTTATTAAAATAGATAGCAATTAAAGTTCTTTTTTTTTTTCATTGTTTTTATATTAAACATTCATACACTATTTTCATAATTATTCTATTGATATTTCAAATATTTTAGTTTTGGATTATTGTAATTGTTGATATTTTGGACTATTTTTTCACCTGTTGTTAGTCAAGAATAGATAAATAAATTATTTAAATAAGATTAATTAAAAATTTTTCGTTCGACGTTTATAATTTACGACATTTTTATGAAAAACAAATAGAAATTACTATGATATGTGAATTTACCGTGTTAATTTTGAATTGTCACTCACTCTCCGCACTTCCGGTAAGTCTAGAGCCAGCCTCAGCTACCACACATCTTACTCTCTTTTCCTTTCCAGTTATATACTCATCTTCTTAGCCAGGGCATTTCTGTATGACGGCCACATACTTATGTATATCAGAGGCTCTCTTAGCGACCCCCCCCCCCCTTCATATTCCCTTGACTGTTTATTTCTAATTCGTCTTGTAGACCCGAAGAGAATGGAAGTGGTGAGAGAAAGTCTCTCAGGACGCCGTGGACATTCACCCAAACTGTCCGTGTTTACATTTTCTCCTTGGGAAGGACACATTAATCAGTGGTCTCCTGATAACTCCTCCGCGAGTAAGAGCGTAGCCAATCCTCATCACTCGCCTTCATCACTCCCTCTCTGTGTACCACTTGCGTAACGTCATTTCAAAATTGATTTCTTATTTTCAGGTTTTTTTTTCATTCCCCTTGTTACCTCCCCGCTTGTGACGAATCCTTTTCTATTTTTTCCCTGCATTGTTTTCCTTGCGATCAACGTATATTTTTTCGAGATCCTTGTCATAATAAGGAACTCTTAAAAAAATGATTTCTAAAATAATCTGAAACGCTATTACTTTAGACAAATCTGGTCATTGGGATACTTATTTTACACTTTTTCTTGTTAAATATTATTTAATATAATACTCAAATTTTCTTTTCCCTTCATTCCCTGCTCATCTTCATTATAATAGCAAATAACATATTGAAAAATTCAAATTGTCAAAAACAGAAAATTCGGATTGGACTTTAATATGTGTATGTTTATAAGGCTTATAAGCTTTTAATTTTGATTATTTCATACGCTATAATAACTGTGCAAAATTGTTGTAATTATAAGATTTTTTTTAAAATAGTTCCTATTGGAATTTTATATTTTTCGTATTATTTTGAACATTCCGTGAAATTTATGTTATAAGTGTCTTTTAAAATTGTGCATATTACTTTAAGATGTAAAATACTTTATGTGATGGGCTTTGGAAACGGAAGATGCAGGGGATGTTTTAGTACCTGGTGCTCAGCAAGTTGGTCTTTGTGAGGCTTCAACCCTTAGAGGATGGTGATGAAGGAGACAAGGGTTGTAGGCCGGTGGTGTAGAGAGCTGAAGGGTGGGGCTATACTCAGTTTAGCACTGCACTCATAAACCTTCCTATGAAATACTTTATATTAGATCTTCAATAAAGTAATGCATTTCAGAAATATAATTTAGAATGAGATATTTTCAATTTGTATGTTGAAGTAAAGTGGCGTTTTCTCCTACTTAAGCCGCTCCTGAAGAATGTTCTCAGTGGTATTCAGCTCTTCCACTCAGGAGTCTATTCACTTAAGAACCGTTCATCGCGATCCATCTGTTTGGGCCCGCAGGACATGCTCTTCTCAAATATAAGGGGGCCTCTCGAAATCCGTATAGTTATTAATAAGTCCTGAGTTTAGGAATCAAGATATAGATTGGCTATATTTCCTAGTTATAACTGGCTCCAATCATGATTCCTGATAACCAACAGTGATCTGTTCCTTGAACCTTCGTCCTTGGTCTGCCTATTACTTCTCTTGCTCGTTCTCCTTGCTGGCCTGAACTTAGAACCTTTGTACCAATCGAACCATTCTCTTCTATATTTTTTCAATATTTATGTCCACATTCAGCCCTCCATTGGTTTTTTTCATTGGGCTGTTGAAAGTTGGAGTGTAATTGAGTGTGGTTTCTTTTAGGTTAATTTCTAAAGTGACATTTTTTATTTTGTTCGTTAAACTAGTCTATCCACATTTGAACATAATTACACATATTCATAGAAGAGATTTGTTCACTCCGACTTGTTGCTTTTCATACCACTCATGTTGGGACATGAGTTACATAAGCTTGTTTTAATCTGAAGAGCTGATGAGGTAAATTTAATTTTATTTCCTTAATGATGTACAATTTAAAAATACATTTAGGAAAATTCGAAATTAGCAAAATTTCTATTATGGATGAGTGAATAGTCAAATTGTTTCGTCATTTAAGGTCACGTGGGAGTTGTTCAGCTCCCAAATGTTGGCGAGAGAGGGTGGCGCGATATCCATTCAAATCTGTGAAGTCTCGGGGCGGGTTTTTGCCCCTGAAGAAGACCCCTAGGAGTGACAGTAGCCGTTAGCAGGAGAGAGATGTCTGGACCGTTAGGCTTACCGCTCGCCCGCCCCCCACCCCCGCTCCCACTTGGTCAAACAGCCCCCCCCCCCATTGTCTACTCCCGTGTTGTCATTTGAGGCTACCAGCCAACCCCCTTCCTTGGTTTTCGTACAAGAGAAATGACCTTTTAGATGGAATATTAATTCCCTTTTATTCAAGCTCATTATGCAGCGTGAACAATATTTCATTCCAGATATAGGAATTTATTTTTACTAAAATCTTCTTTCTTTGTCTGTGAGGGGAAGAGGTTCCGCTTACAAAACGTATTATATTTCCATATTCCCTTTCCAGTTCATTCTCAATGTTTAGTGTAAATGTTTTATTTCATGTGTTGTAAATTTGTTGGCCAAAATTCCTTGAAACTTTTATATGGGAAAAAAAATTATAGTAACTAATTACCTCTGTCCAGCAATGGAAGAAAAAGAGGTTGCATTTACTCCAGTGGGCATGCAAGAGTTTCCCTAAAAATTTGTGTCTTGGCTGTCCCTTCATGAGTAGAGATGATTTGATCCACTTCCACAGTCGTGTCTTAATCGTACACTTGACATTGAGCAATTTGACGTTTATCTGATCTCAGTAGGCCGTTAAGGAGCTCTCTGACCTAAAGCCGAGAAGGAATAAATTACATTTGAGTAGCAGGGATGAGGTGTCGCGAATAGAGGCACACACATGTCTCCTTGGTCTATCTCCCTTCTACGTGGGGGCTTTCTCTTTACCTCTTTCGATCCGAAAACATTCCTTCATGTACAGCATAAGAGGTTATTAATTAATCCAAGTCGAAAGCATTCGATAGATCGTTATTCTGCTCCACTTCTGGTAAGTCTTTTCGGTGACGTCACTAAGTTGGTCCACGCTTCATTCATCTCGAGGTACCCTTCAAAGAGAGGTTCGACATATTATGTCGCTCGGCCTCTGTTCTCTCATTAATACATGGTCTTTCTTTACTGCCAATAGAAATACAGTTCAGACGGCTCTAATGTTTTTATTGGTATATTTCAGTTTTTTTTTTGTTTTTTTTTTATAATATGTCCTCGATCTTCTCTATTTTTTTTTTTTTTTTTGGTAACAAGTGATATTTGTAATTATAAATTTATATAAGAAGTGACCAAGTTTTGTATAAATCTGAAAAACGCACTCGATTACCAATTGACCGAGAGTACTTTAGCAAACCTTATCTTTTTTGCAGGAAGCACTGAATATTACTTTATTTGTATAGAATTATTAGTGTTAAAATCGAAATTTTCCCTTTTCTTTCATATCCACATTGTTAATCATTTAATAATGGAAGTATATGATTTGAACCGTAGAAATCCCAAAAATCCCGGTCGTCCATATCTGTAAATCCTTCCTTGTACCCGCTATTCCAATCAGCTGTAACCTATCTTATACAAAGATGAATTTAGATTTTAGCAATCCATTTAAAATGTAGCTATTGAGGGTGTTTGTGTCTTAATTTTTGTCCAACACGATGAGCCCTATTCTGTCTTGCGTTTAAGATTTATCAATTCCATAGCACTAGCAAAAAAAAAAACATCAACAAAAAACACACATATATATATAATTGAATAAGTTTTAGGGAAATTATTAAAGTTCCTAGAAATATTTAGAACCCTTAGAGTTGACTATGCTAACAAATATAAAGTCTTTTTAAAGCATTTTTCAGCTAAATCTAGAGGAGTTTATGTATTGGTATTTTTCACGTTTTTAACATACTCCCACTTCTGCAGAAAAGAACATGGAAGTGAAATCGGAGTGATGAACCTGAGAGAAGAAAGCAAAATTCTTTTATTTACCTTCTTACAATAAGTTTTACAGCCTTGCACCAAACTCTTTTTGTTATTTATTCTTCATTGTTCTAAATAATAAAAGAGGAAGAATGGTTGTGTACTGAGCAATAGGGCTAGTGTGCTGACGACGCAGACCTGCGTCCTTGATATTTCAATAGCTAATGATGCTCGTTTTGCAGCAGTCTTTTTTTATTTTATTGAAGTAGTAAACATTTTTTTACTTTTTTAAAACTATATTACATATGCGGAAACTTATCGGGCCATTGTATGTTTCTTGATCAATGACCAATGTGTTTGATCTATTTTACACATTTGTTACTGTCTTGTAAGCCACTTTGCTGAAGCAAGTCTGAAATGTCTGGTGTAAAGTCGCCGTGCTGTCAGTGTAAGGGGCGTCAGATATATTCGCCCTGCTCCGTTTCGTAAATATTTCCATGTGCCTCACCTTCGGACTAGGGCCTATTTATAAAGGCGGTAGCGTGTCCTCTGAACTCCACGAGGAGAGATATATTTCACCTCACTTGTTCCTAGCCTCAATCTGGAGTCTGTCCAATCCTCTTTACTCTTTAAATATAGCGTCCATTTTGAATGAGGGGGAAATAAAGGAGGGAAAAGTACGCACACCAAGAGCTCGCTGCCAAGGATCGGAATAGTGATGGTCCTGTCAACAGCTGTCCACTTCACTTCATGTCCGCCTTAATGCCTCTGCTCAAGATAAATGTAGCGTACAGATTCACCTGGAATTGGAATGGAATTGTCCAGCTAGCCGAAAAATGAGTGTCTGGAGACTTGCGAGACATACAGCTGGTTCTAAAGGTAGCTGGGGGCTTTTAGTTGTCCCTTCCGCTCGGCTGGAATCGGCTCATTGGCATTAAGTCGGCATTGCCTTGTCTCTTAGCATACCGCTCAAATTGATCGAACGTCTTTCTTGAAGTTGTATGCTTTTCAGAGAACAATTGCTCATAAATCTTCATAATTTCAGAGCGCCCGTATGTGATTCGCTATAATCAGCGTGCGTGTTTCGCAGCTAGTCATTCGAGATCTTTCCTCTGTCCTTCGATACCTGAGTTCACTTCCCAACCTTTATGGAGGGGCCTTTCATCTTCCAGCGGAATTCACCTATACATATTGAGCGTGCCCGAAGTACTATATTGCTATAGTCTTCCCGAAATGTGGTCAACATTTTCTTGGGACCATGAAATTAACCATTTTTTAAGATAATACAATGTTGTTGTTTTAGGGGGGGGGGGGGCATTTGAGACGTTCGATATATCAAACAGTAAAGTTGAATGAAAGGTTTGGACTGCCCAACATTGGTCTCCTGACTACAACCCTTGAAGTGTGATTGTTTCCTTCTCATGAGAAAGACAGAACATGGCTTGAAAGTTGTGTCGATGCGTTGAAGAGAGAAAGTTTGCTGGGGCTTCCATTTTGCCCGTATAATGCTCATCAAGTCATAGTTGTCACTGTCTGAGGCGACTTTAGAGAAGGGAGACCCCCACCAACTTGTTCTATCGAGTTTCGACATCTCGTCTTCCCGATCACGTTTTCCCCCCGGGAATTGAGGGTGGAAGTTCCTTCATTTTCCCTGAATAGACTTACTCTGAAATTCACTTCCAAACTCAGAAATATGAATTTTTTAAAGAACTCCCTCCCTCTTCCCTCGAACTCCTAATAATTATATTTTCAGGCTTATAAAGTTGTATGTTTCTTTGCGTTATAGGCTATGTTCATACTACCTCACCAATATCAAAAGAATAAAATAATTTTAGGAGACAATACATTTTGAAATTGTAATGCCATTTAATTACTTTAAAATTAAAGCAACCTTTTGTAAACATAACAATGGTTTCAAGATAATTATTCTTTTCAGGTGAATCACACCATCTTTACTCTCGAAGCTACTAATTTCACCCAATAGTATGCTTTCTTATCAAAACTTTGGTACTCTCTAATCGTTCTTGATACAACAGTATTCAACCTCTTACTGAAAGGAACTAGTTGAGTTTGAGGTATTTCAACATAACTTTTCCCTCCGATTTAGGAGAAGATACCTAGTGGTTACCATCCTATTCTAAACATCCATGAGTCTGAACAAACTTTTATTTATCGATAAAAGCTTACCCAGGGCGATATTTGAACTCGCAGAGTGAACACTGTTGCTCACACCCAAGCTGAGAATAACTTGTAATTATGGGGTAATAAAAACTATTGATTTGTTTTGTTTTTCGCAGGCTGTGAAGCTGGAATCTGTGCATCCCGGGAGGACGCGCTATCTGGTGGTTGTCTCCCGAATCGGACGACAAGAGTCCGAAGAGAGCTGTCTTCTTGGGATAGACTGCAACCACAAAACCACTGTAGGCCTAGTGCTGAGGGTACTTGCTGACACCGCCATCACCCTCGATGGAGACGGGTAATTACACTCTTAAGATTCTTTCAACTCATTTATCATAATATATAAATGCAAAACTATATATCCTCAGCCAGTTTAGATGTGGGCTCTTGGATAAACAATGCAGATGGGGCTGTGTTCTAGGTCTGGGGTCGACAACTCTTACACTTTCCACGCCCTACACACCCTCATATCGCTCTCCGCAGGCCAATAGTCATGTGCTAACTCTATTCCTTGTAAAATCTCTGTCCTAAGCCTTGTTGGGTGGGCGAGATTCAGGACTCCCACTGTAAAATTAGTGTTGTCAACAACTTTTACACCTCATTAGTCATAGTTTGGTGCCCTTTTACCCTTCGGCACAACGGCATCGTAACATCGCTCTCTCATTGGCTGATTGGCATACATTTTTACTGGTTTTTTTTTTATCTTACGAATCTCCCACTTAACTTGTGGGCACAGTAGAAACATGGTTTTTCTCTGGTTAGTATGTGAAGTCGGCCATGCCTAGACCTAAGACATCTAATCACATAACTGTCAGAGTCAATGTGTGATCAGTTCGTTATATTCACAACTCATAGAAAATACTCTCACGCCTTTGGTGCACCGCATTGTGGACCCCATTCAACAAACATGGGGGGAGGAATATAGTTCCGGTGAACCGTTCTTCAAACATTGTATCAAGTACATTAAATAGTATATCTCTGACGAGTATTTTTGCTGTTTTTATAAAATTATTTTCTAATAGAAATAGGAAAAGAAGGGATGTGGAAGGGTTTTATTTTGCATTAAACTCAAATATTTTCTAAATTTACGTAGAGAATAATCTTTCATTATAATTTAATGCAATATTCTTTTAATAAAGAAATGTTTGGAACAAAAGAGGCTTAAAATGTAATTTTGTAACATCTATATTCTATAACGATTATTTTTAAAAATAAATTTAATTTTGGTTAAAATTTGATTAAATAAATGAGGGGTTTTGAGAGCGACCGTATTGTATAATCGTAATATCTTGGTTGTTTGAGTTAGGAAAACGGCTAAAGGAATGAACAGCACTTGGTAAGTTCTATAACCTTCTTACGCAAACCTCTTGTGTCAGTAAGAGATTTACTATAAAGTCTATCTCTTACCTCACTCTTCCTTCGTTGCCAGTCTAGAGCAGAACACAGTGCCCATTCATACTTGTACTCTCCTTCTCAGATGATTTCGCGATTTACCTCTACCTTAATGAAGCATGGGAAATCTGCTTAGGTCACGCATCTCCTGCGTGAAAGATTGTCATACAAATTCAAGTGATCTGCCCTTCCCCCTGCAAATTTATTTTTTAGAGAGGGTGGTTCCCGAATCATTTATTATTATTATTATTAGCTTTGTATATTGTATTGTGTACAGTCTAGATCAAGTATTTGTATTTCATTTGTATTAGGATGACACTTATACAAGTCGCAGAACTACGCGCAGCTGTTATGTTCGGTTTCAGAACAATTTATCCATAATCCCCTTTGTAATTGTGATCGCTCATAAATATAATAATAGCTGGATGTATTATTTTTTATTTACAAATACGGAATGTGATGTTGTTTATGACGCAAATTACAGAACCAGGTTTTTATTTGTGTTCTCATATTTGGTGGCTAACAAAGCTTTATCTTCCGAAAGTCGCCTACTGAATTTCTCCAAAAATGGAAATTCCAAGTTACAAGATTATGGTAGAATTTCTTTAAGATTCCTTCCAAATTGGATCTGATGTGTCCGCATTTGCCATGTACGTACTCCCACGTGTACAAGGCCGAGCTCTTTATTTCCCCCTGAAGGAGGCTTACGTCACACTCTTTCTGGAAGGCTGTCACCAAGTTCCTCCACTTCCGGCCGACGAGAGGAGAGTGCCTCCAGAGACCTGGAAGACATCAGAATGAAAGTCACCGTCTTGTACTACGTGCGTTGGAACGCTCTGGGGGTGACATATGTCCTCCGTGTTTTCTCCGGCTACCACGATTCCTAACGCCTGTCTCCTCTGTTCACTTTGTATTGTAGATTTGTACTGCTATATATATAATGATTTCACCGATAGAACAACTTTTGAAATAATATATGGAGTCCATCATTGCAACGTACAGACATGTACTCTATCTATGTTTTTCATTTATATATNAAAAATCTATCTGTCCCAGCCAGGGCTCGAACCTGGATCTCCTGCTTTCCAGGCCGATATGCTACCGATTGCACCACCGGGACTAGCCATATAACTTATTAAATTCCCAGCAGTAGATTCAGGTTCGAGCCCTGGCTGGGACAAATAGATTTTTTATTCTATTCCCTCGCATTAATTAATTTAAATTTACATGGGATTAAATACCACATTAAAATTAATATTTATAAATAATTCATTTAACTTTTAGGATAGGTTTTTCCGAACCCCAACAAAAAAAACCTCTTCTAATAATCTCTACGGTCAGAAACCCTTCTTTAAGGGTTTAATTAACTTTCTTAATATAAAAATCAAATTATGTTAATGATAGAACTTTAGTTGTTTAGATGTCACATTGAAAGTTTAAAATCTGAGGGGAAAAATTATAAATAATATTTCTATGAGTCTTTAAAGTTGTTTTCGATTTTCAGTATTTCAGCTATTGATAATTTTTGTCCTTCGATTATTATTATTTGTAACGGAATATTTTATACAATTAAGGAGTTTATATTAAAAAAATGTATATATTAAAACGTGTATGTTTTTAAGCAACTAAAATAAAAACAAACAATTTTATTTTAAATATTGATATTATTGTAGTATGTAATCCCATGTTAAATTTTATGCAATAAATACAAAGGAAGCCAGAAAAAAAAATATACTACCTCAGCCGGGACTCGAACCCGGGTCTCCTAAATTCCGATCAGGCACCTCTACACTACCCAGGCAGGATGGTTAGTTACTAATCTCTCCAATTCCTCGCACTTTACTCCGAGTAAGACAAATATATCTTCTTATATTCGAAGGAGATATACATTTTCTGCTATTTGTTAGACTCTCGTTTTTTCCTATATTTCTTTATTAAATGCTGATTTTAGAGTTGGTATTTAATCCCATGTTAGTTTTATTCAAGAAATCTAAGAGAATAAAAAAAAAAAAACTGACTATCTCAGCTGGGCCTCGAACCTGGATCTCCTGCTTTCCGGGCAAGCGCGTCAGCCAATTACACCACAGTATTTCAAATTCCAGTAGCGCCTTCTACGCCATTCTATATGTAGGGCAAGAAAGCGACACATTCTGTTGGGACAAGCGAGGCGTGTATGCTGCTTGGTGAAGTTGGTGACTTCCACTCCAGGAGGCCGTGTCTCTGCCTGCCAAAGAGGTCGGATGAGCAGTGAAGCGGAGTGCAGTGGAACCAGACGTCCATATTAGGCGTTATACATATGGAGGCTCGCTGTAAAAACTAGTTGTCGTGTCCTGCAAAGGTAAAACTTGCACCCCCGGCCATGTTTGGTAAGAGTCCTTGCCTTCCTTCACTTCCCTCTCGCGCTCGCCGTATCCTTTCAATAGAATCCCCCTGCTACGGCAGGCTTACATCAAAACTGTCTCTCTCTTCAAGGGGCAACATGGAGATATTGCACATTCAGAATCTCATCTTTTCCGTGTATTCTCCCCTCTAATTTGCCGTTTATTTGTGGTACTTTTCTTAATAAATCTGTTATTCAAATTACTCCATTGGAATACTGAAACTCCATATGTTGATGTGCAATATAAAATTAATTTAAAATATTTCAGTGTTATTTATTTAGAGGGTATAATTAACCTGTTGCAATAATTTTTTAATGAGACTGACATAAAAATAAACAGAACAACGCTGAATGCAGACAATAAACCTGTCTATTATATTATTATTATATTATTATTACTAATCTCTCAAATACTGAAGGAGAAACAAATTTTGAAAAACTTGAATAAAATAACTGCAAAAAAATAACAAATTCGGATTTTGTTAGCATTATGCTCCAGCTAAAGCTTGTGTAACTTTAAATGTAACAATTATGTATTTGAACTTCTTTTTTCTGGATGTCGCATTGCTTATTTCGGGAAATAGCGTTGGTGGGGGGGGGGGGGGGGGTTACGGAAAGCAAATTGGAGTCTCCTTATTATCGCTTTTATGGGCAATGGATGAATCTTCCTTCTACATAATGTATGTGAAATGGAATTTTCTTGAATTACTAAGATACATAAAAAATTTGGCTGAGATACATAACGCCCCCTTCATCTGGCACTCTTCCCCTCACTGGCTCTTTGGAATTTTAAGATCAAGTAAGTCATTCCTTCTTGTCTGTGTACACTAGCGTGTTAGGAAATCTGCTCAGCGTCCGCTCCCCCTGCGTCTAAGTCTTTAACAGTATAATACTTAGTGATTGTATAATCTCAAGATTAGCTTGCAAAGGTTCAGTAGAACCCTTAATAGGGCTTTGACTCTAATTGTATCCTCCTTAGAAATTGATACAAACAATTTTTTTGTTTTTGATTATGAATTAGTTGGTGAAATAATTTTTGTAGTTGTGTTAAAGAAACAAGGATATATGAGGCAGGGGTGTTCATGAGTTCAGTCTTGAGAACTAAACAATTAAAACTGACTTGTAAACAATACATTTTTTATTTCCGCCTACGTTTCAGCCTCATTTTGTGGCCTTCATCGCCTGCGAATCAAAAGAAAACATATACAAATAATATGTTTGTATAATGTCACACATGAATAAATAAATGAACAGGTAAAACTGTTTGTAATTAACTATATAAGATGTATGAAAACTAAACTTTGGAATATATATATATTCCTAACGCCTGTCTCCTC
>KZ808156.1:76759-88723 GCA_000696205.2 Oncopeltus fasciatus | reverse complement strand
ATTTGTGTTTTTTTGGATCTACCTCGACCGAACCCCAACTAAAATCATCTTAGAATAATATCTACGGTCAACAAACTCTCTTTTTGGAAATCTTTATTATTTTTTATTAATTTAGCTTTCTTGTTATCAATAATACAATAAATTTTAGTATAACACATGGCAAGAACTTTAGGAAATACAAGTCAGGTATTTTTTCATTTAATCTCTTTTGAAAATTCATTTCTTTGCTCCGTGATAAGCTTTTATGCCCGCCATCGAACAAAGTTTTCAGATAATTATTGGAATCCAGGAGCTCTGGTGATGCTTCAGTCCTACTCAGTAATCAGTGAAATAGTCTCTTTGATATCTGTCATTGGATAATTCCCAAAGCAAACACACGGCAGGAGAATGGGACACGGTAACCCGATTCCCGGAGCTGTTCCCATGGGGTCGTTAGAGCTATTCACTAGCTGAGCTCTCCATTCAGTCACCAGTTCCTCTCACGTTCCAAACCGAGTCATCTGTATAAATGAATAGTCATCTCTTTAATACCGCGGCTTCCTTTCCATCTCTCCATTCTCTCTCACTTCACATTTTAGAGGAGTTCAATAGTAGAAATCTCTTAAATGCCCATTCCCAAGATACATGAAATACATTTTATGTTACATCAGTCCTTATCTTCAGCTATCAAAGTGGGTTTCTTCTTTCTCCTTTTACTACCAGCCAATCTTATTCCTGTACTTTATTTGTAAAATCAACTTCATTGGGGGGTTATGGTTCAAACTACATTACTGTATTTACCTTTTTATGAAATAATATTTTTAAAAAATTGCTATTTAAACCCTTTTAATCTTTCACTCTTTAATTATTATTTTCACTGTAATCTAAAACGTGTTTTATGCTATATTAAAAGCCAAAAAACAACTAAATTGTGCAGTATCTCTCTGAACGTTGGGAAAATAAAATTTAAAATAAATACTATTATCAATTATTATTTTTTGTTGAGGTTTTTAGCTGCATGAAAGTTAAACCGTGGTTTTGGACATTATAATTTGTCTTCTAATGATTTGTTCGTTTTATACCTGGGGACTGATCTCACACAATAGGTTCTTCTTCGCAAGGGGGGAGTTATTACTAAGACATTAGGGACAACTAGCGCTGCTCCGGTACAAAATGTTATTCGTTATTTTACTGGTAACAGCTGATCGATGGAACTTACCCTCTATAGATCAATGGCAGGCCCTCTTACGTCAATGTGGGTTTGGAACATAACTGATCATCCCATTTTAAAGAGAGCATCCCCATATCCGTCTTGTAAGAAAGACCATTAAGTCCCCGTAATAGGCATAGGCTCTTACGCATAGTAACCGAGATATCACAGTGATATGGGTTGAGTAGCTGTTTTACTTGAGCACGTAATCGCTAGGAGTATTGTCCGTAATTACCACTGGAGAGAAGCCCTCCAGAGATAGATAATGGCCATAGCTAAATCCTCCCATCTCTCTCTCTCTTTTTCTGCTTCACGAGGGGCACTGACTGATTAGTGATTAGTTTGACGTGACTGATGGCTGCACCGACCTGCACATCTGAACGTCTCTGATGAGATTGTTTTGCCCGTGCAGTTGCAAGAACGTAGGTAGCTAGCTAAGTGAGCTGATAGTAATTCCCAATTTGAAACTAATCCATCATATAACGTTTTGATTTCATTAAAGAACTATAAATTATCAATTATGCAATTAATGTCTTTTGATTGCAATTATTAAAGGTGTAAGCGCTTTGCATGTAGTTCTCCTTTAAATGAAAATAAATGTACATTTTATTCTGGGAACAAAAGTCTCTCAGTCAAAGTGCGCAGTATACAAAAGCTTTTTATACAAACAGAAATAAACATCATAAATAAATCATTATAATAACAAATAAAAATAAAATAAATGTTTTTATATTATTATATACCTCAATAATACTTTTAATATATCTAAATTTACAATTTTAAGGTAATTTCAAAAAAGACTTGTTAGCAATAGTAGTGAAATTATGTAATGTATGTAATAGATTAGAAAATTCGGATTTAAATAAGTTAGAGATAGAGCTGGATCCGCATGGCTCTAACCAGCGAATGGGGGAGCGATTGCTCTTGGTACTTATCTTACCTCTATGGGCTGCCTCGCTTATCAGTTCACAAATGGTTATCAGCATAACCTCCAGTATGTGGTTATCTTCTAAGTTCTCAGCGGCTTCTGTCAGATCTTTTAATTTTGTTTTTGAAGCTTTAATCAATTTTCTCGAGCTTACTTTGGCCCCTTTTGTAATATTTCTACTTTTCCTTCTCTTTCCGTTTCTTCTCAAGTAAACAATAATTTATATTAGTAAATTTACTTATAGTTACAGATGTTGCATTAGTTCAATCACTTTTTACCCTTTACATTTTAGACTCAAACAAATCAGAAAATGGAGAAAAATATTTATTCGAAATAAATTAAAAATAACCTCCCCTAATTAGTTAAACTATCTTAAATTAAGTTATATTTTTCTGATTTATTTATGATTCAAGGTTATAAAATTTGTGAGAGATGTTTGTTTGTTTTTTATTAGTTCTAATTTTTAATTTTTTTTTTCTAACTTAACTTTTAATTCCCATTAACAACAGAAGTGTTTTGTATATATTATGCTTGTTTATGTATATAATTTCTTGTTTTGTGACAACTCGATGTATTTTTTAAATTAAATGTATTTTATTTGATCCTGTTTTAGTGCATATATGTAGTTACTTCTTATTTATTAAGATTAATTCTTTACTTATTACTTATTAAGATTTTTACTTTTGTTTTATTTTATTATATATTGGCAAAATTATTTCTCTTTCATAATTGGTTTAACTTTTGCCATTCATTATACGCGTTATAATAATTAATAAGAGATTGGTTCACCTTACGAATTCTCTTTATTGGGAATTGAATTTTGTGTAGTGGGCAGTGATTGCTCGGTTCTTGGGCTTCTGCTAACTGACAATGCAGTCTACGAGTCAGCAAGACCCCGGCAGCTGACAGCAGCATGTCCTTGGGAAATGTAAGGTCTTGGTCTCTTGCTGAAGCTTTCCTAAGAGGAACAGCCTTCGGAAATGAAGCAGTCAGTCAGTGGTCAACAACTAAGTAAATAGTTACTTTAGTCTAGTGTACGCCAATTCCCACGCTAGCACTAGATAAAGAGTTAATGAGGTTCTGCAGAAGAGTATGTTCAAGAATGTGTGTTTGTTGGAGGAAAATGTCCTTTCTTCCGAAATTAACTTTATTTCCATTTCTTTTTGCAGAGGATTTTCTGTGAGCTCTTACGGGAAACATCACATCTTCAAGCCGGTCTCCGTGCAGGCAATGTGGTCAGTATACTAACTCATTATTCTTAGTTTAGAATAACGTTCAGAAAATGATTATTGCTGCTTTAAAAAAAAATACATTTTGGTTTATTATATATTTAATTTTTAATTAGCATAAATTTAGTAGGTATTGCTAAATTTCGAAATTCATTTATTTATTCTGTTTTATTAAGTGCTTTAAATGGCAATGTCAAACTAAATACTAACCCTCATAACCTTTCATTTTTTTTCTTCGCTCATATTTGTGAAGAGATTCTTCTTGCTACTTTAGATCTCTTCTTAGGAAAATGCATTAACCATTTCTTAGGAACGTTAGCTGATATTATTTTAACTATTTCGAGAATTGCACTTACGCCGTAATGGGTCAAGATGAGGCTAATTTCTAGCTGAACCTCTGACAGTCATGTGGTCTCTGCCATGCGTACCAACGGAAGAAAAAACTTTTTTTTTTCTACATTTCTACTGTATGGAGCCGAACTACTTTCTGGTTGGCCGCAAAATTATCCGTTCTTATATATATATATCCCTGATTGGAGCTGCCAGCGGTGTTTGCAGTGCAAAGAATGCGGTTTGCACCTGCCGTAGTAATCAGGGCTGGATCTCGCTCGCTGACGACCTTTGCCGAGAAATTTATGTGACGCGCGACCTACCCCGAGCGCCTTATTGTTGCCTCGAAAAGGTTAGGTGCTGCGAGATTGCCTTCTATCCTCTTTAGTGCACCAGTGCGATTCTTCTCTCTGGCCCCTGAATGCTAAGTCGAGAGGCACGCTTCCGACTCCAGTCCTACCAACTAAAGGGGCTGAGTATTTTCAAGGAGTTCATATGTATGTATTTGCCTAGTTCGCTACTTTCGCAGTGTGGTGATTATAGACCACAATGAATTGCTAATACATCAATAAATTATATTTATGATATCATTCAACAAACGGGTTCATAATGTGATAAGAGGAGCGCTTTGATATCCGAGGCTCAGCCAGAACTCCCATTGTGAAGAAGTTGTCGGGATGATTGATTGTATCCATACAATTGTTTGCACAGAATTCAGCAATGTTGATCGATATCGGGTTGGAGTCTTAGCTCTTCTGTAAGTCGGCTCTTATAGGAGAGACAGCCCAAAAGATGTCCCGGTGCTCCAAGATTTGGAGGAAGGTGGTGTTACTCCTTACTTAGAGGTAATCCATTGTGTCATACCATGTATATTTAGTTTTTTTTATGTAAAATTTGATGATCCTTCTTGCGGCAACACCTCCCTTGACTTAAATTTCCCATCTTCTAATATACGCTGTGGATTCCTTCTTCTGGACATTGCTGCCATCCGTGTAAAGCGCGATGCTTGCAGACTCTGTTGCGGACGACGACCTCAGGGTGAGCGGTCTGCCGTTGGCTCTTCTCAACAAGCCTAGTTATCCGTGAAGGTTTGTTCTCCGGCTAACTGTTCGCGACTTCCTTCTTCATGGCCTGCAGCCTTCCGGAGTCTTCCATCTCCATAACTCGCATATTCGCTGCGCTTCTAATTACTCCTCACCCTGTTAGCCACCTCTTCTAGTCGCTTATTCCTTCTCTTATCAGTCCATAATCTCCGCGTAATGGTGAAGTGAAATGTAAAAATAGAATTGTAATTTCCACTACTTATGGCGTCATCCCTTTAACTAATATCTTGTCAATTTTCTTTTCATTCTTAACAACCTGTTTACTTCATTTTATTCTGAAATTTGGTTTGTCCATGTTCATTGATTTATTTATTGTGGCTTATTCTATGAATTGGAAAGCTATTGTTTTAGTACATATAATTTTTTTTAATCTTTAAACTTGAATGATCTATCTGACATATTTTGTAAGATCTCTGTCTAAAAATTGTATTCTCTGCCAAACCTGCTGACATGAAACCTTCCGTTTTGTTTATCTCCTACAATTATCCTGTAATTTTTTAACTCACAGATAGTTTTCATGTTTTAACCTTATCTGGCAGAGGATTGTAGATTCTGTGCTTTCGGATTTGCAATGCGTGATAGAATTTCAGTAATCCACATCTAAAAATATACATTTTAATATTTTTCTTTCAATGCATGAAGGATATGTAGAGCAAGAATCTCTGTGAAATATTTCTTGCATGAAATGTTTTGCTTGAGAGCGAAAGTCCAGCCATCAGCCATATGTCTTGCAGGTGACGATGTCTTCCTCTGGAGACAGAAGCCTCCGTTATGCCAGGACATGTGCAGCACTGGCTGACAAATGTCTGCGTGTGTGCTCTCTCCTGCTGAGATCTGCCCTTTGCCGGCTACGGTTGACATTTCCTGTCGTCATTTCCCATCTTTCTCTCTGCCTACCTGAGAACCTTCAAACAGCTGTCTTCTACACTTTCCCAATCTAGCATTTCTTTTCCATCGCGCTCCCCTACAATCCGCTTTCTGTATTACCTGTTTTAAAGGCATATTTTTATATTCAATGTAAACTGTCTCACGAAAAGAATTGCTTTCATAAAATAATAAATGCGCTATTACGCGTTTTCGTTTTCGATTTTCAACTGTTGCATATTACAGTTTAATTTCGTTTTAAAATGGTCGTAAAACACGAGTTTTCTCCCCACCCCTAATTTAAAAAATATGTTTAATATGGTTTTAGATTAGTAATAAGTATGTAACGATCCATGTATTGCTATTTTGTTTAATTTTATTGCTATTTTAAGTTCACTTATCCATTTAATTTTGTTAAATTTATCTTTTTTACACATGAAGCTAAAGTTGAATGGTTTACCTGGGTTTGTCCTCCAGAGTCTGAAACATTGGACATAATAAGAACAATATCCTCGACATATCCAAAGGTAAATGCAATCCCTAAGTGTAGATCCTCTACACTCGCATGTGTAAATTTTGACGTTGGGTCCTATTCCTAGCGTGCTAAATGGAGGCGAATGGCCTGTAGACGGATACAAACCGGTCAGTTGTCCAGAGGTTGCACTGGCCTCCGTGCTAATGTCAAGGCAGCGAGTCACAGTTGCACCGTTCTCACTTCTGTCCAAGCGGAAATAAGAGGACACTGGAGAGACAGACTCCAGAGACTGGACTTGTCCTTCCATGGCTGGAGCGACTCGGCTGTCAGTGGATAACACCTGCAGAAATAATAGCACCTTACTACTCATTCTGGTTTAATTTGTATGATTTTTCTATATTGCAAATAAACGGTACTTCATTCAGCCAAAAATCGCATAGGTAGAGAGCGTGGCAATAAATTATCTTCAATGACATTGGAATTATGCAAAATGGATTTATTATACCCTCAACGTACATTACCAAAGAAAATTTTTTTGATAAACTTAGAAAAAGTATGTCCGAAATTCTGGGGTCATCCGTATCCATCTGAATGCGGTAGTTTTAGAAATGGAAAGATATTGATCGGACTTCAAGAAACTCGTGCAGAAATGTTCCGGGTTTCGTCTGGGAGTCAAAATGATACACGCCGGAATAGTGTGTATTTTATTTAGCAAGCCAACAATTCGGCTTAAGTGTATGCCATCATGAGGGCAGAAATCAAACACCAAATGATCTCATGAGAATAAATGTTAATTAAGAGTAAAAAAAAAAAAAAAATACAATTTGTCTGCCATTAAAGTATAGAGATAAGTTGAATATAAACAAAACATCAACTAATTAAATTTGAATCCAGTAACGGAACGGAGGGATCTCTATTTGAGGTCAGTAAGCCCTCTACACTTGGGGAGGNCCTTGAACAGTTCTCTAGAGGAGCAGGTTCATGTCTCTGGCCTAGAAATAACCCCCTGTGAACGGTGACTAGGGTAGAGGGAGTCTAGACGAGTCTTGTGTTAAGTTCGCTCTGACACCTTGAACAATTCTCTAGAGGAGCAGGTTCATGTCTCTCGCCTAGAAATAACCCCCTGTGAACGGTGACTAGGGTAGAGGGAGTCTAGGCGAGTCTTGTGTTAAGTTCGCTCTGACACCTTGAACAATTCTCTAGAGGAGCAGGTTCATGTCTCTAGCCTAGAACTAACCCCCTGTGAACGGTGACTAGGGTAGAGGGAGTTTAGGCGAGTCTTGTATTAAGTTCGCTCTCACACATTGAACAGTTCTCTAGAGGAGCAGGTTCATGTCTCTGACCTAGAACTAACCCGTGACTAGGGTAGAGGGAGTCTTGTGTAAAGGCGACTTTGTGATTCCCTGTCTCAAGATCACCTTTCCTCCAGTGTCTCAGAGAGGCACCAGCCTGCTGTCCATTGCACCGTTTACTGCGGCGAATGGCCTCGAAGTAAATCCTTTTCATGTATTGTTAGTCAACCCCCAGCCTACTTTCTCTATGACTCAAGTTGTAACCTTTCAGTTACCTTCTGGGATCGGTGTGTTTCCTCAACAAAACAAATAGAACCGGCCTTAGCTGACGCACCTGTCATTCTACCTACCAGGCTCTGTCCTGTAGCCAACTTCTCCAGTCTCCTTTTCTCGGCTACCGTTCGACTCGAATCTCATATCTTCGTTCCATGTCCTCTAGACCATTAAATATTTTTCTTGAGCATTATACTCCTGAAAATTACGGTTTCTAGATTTAGTCCTCTATCAATTTCACTACTTTCATCTTGACTCGAGAATACGTTTTGCTTAAATCAAAAACAGTTCGCAATAGCATTTTTAATTATGGCATTTAAACCATATTTAAAAGTCAAGTACGTAATTGGTTTCTTTAGTTGTAAAATTTTATTATATGGGCTCCTATCTCCCTGCACAAATTTGAAACTTTAATTTCATACTTCGTTATGAGGATAAGTTATTACTTAAATTATTTATAAGGATTTAACTTGTCTCTGAGCAGGAAAAAAGGAGGTATATGGATACTACGCTCGCCTTCTTCTTTCTAGAAAACTGTTAGATTGGATATAAGAATGTGCTTATGAAGATATGGAAGGCAGAAATGGATCTTTGTGGACTTGCCACATTCCATGGGTGTAGGAAGCAGACGAATTTCTCTAATTTTGTATATTTGCTTTTACATATACCCCACTTTAAATATATCTAAATATGTAGTAAACGGAACACAAACAAGTGCTGCGGTATTGTTTAGTTAAAATAACTTGGTGGAGTATGTTAGACAATTGCTTGTGGAATAGGTTAATCTTTAATTTTTATGTTTATTCTGTTATCCCCTCCCCCTTTTTTACGTATCTATCTTTGAAGAAGAGCTACCAAATCTAATCATATTAACTCTGCTTGGTACAGTAAGGATTCATTTCATTATGTAGTTTTCAAAAGTAATCCCCTAAAAACTATATCCGTTAAAAAGCATTTAATAATATTCTAATAGCTGATAACTTCCTCGAAATGTGGTTATAATGTGAAACGCATTTACTATTTTAAAAATGGAACAATTTCATAAATAATTCTTTACTCCGGTAGACACATGAAATTGGTGTTGATGGCAAAATAGTATGTCTAGTGAAACTTATCTGAATCACTAGAGCGATGCAAGAAAAGATTGATTATGAGTGAAATGAAATTGATGTCAGAATCATTACAGGCAGAAAACATAATCAATCCCAAACCCCTTTTGTTTCCTTTATCTCTTGTCATTATAAATTTCTTTTAGAGAATTGTGTCTTGTATCCCCATTAAACTCATGGAATAATTCTGTTAATCTTTATATAATGCTTCTTAATTTTTTTCATACGCCAGATGTACTTATTTATGTGCCAAATAAACCAATTATTCCTTTAAAGTTATGTGAAAATCATGAACTTGTAATATATATTGATACATAAAAACCTGTTTAGGTCGTGAAATGCATGATATGTTGAATATATGTATGAATGATGAGTCAGTCTTTTTCCAGTTCATTTACTTCCCCAGAACACATAGTTCGTGAATCTCTCCCTTCGCTATCTCCCTAGCCCTAAAGAAGGCCTAAAATTCATGGCATTGTGCCTTACGAAATAGTTTAGTTTGAAATCGCAATTGATATTTTTACAAATAAATCTTCAGCTCAAATACCGAATTTGTTGAAGCATTAGGTGGACGTAGATGAGGTCACTAAGAATCTACAAATCTTATCAAGGAAAATATGTTGTCATTCCGATATTATGTGTCAACTTGCCTTTGCCCCTTTCAGGAATGTGGGGCTTAAATGAATAAGCCATTCCTTTATAAATCAACTATTTTAGAGAGTTGAACTCGATTAACTTAATTTTGTAGCTAGCCGCCGCTTTGTCTGGGGGGGGGGGGGGGGGGGGGGGTTATTGCTGGGGGGGGGGGGGTCGACATATGAAATGGAAGAGTTCAAGTTGATTCGAGGAAGAACAGGAATTGTCTTCCCTTGCTTTAGTCGGAGGATATTGGAATATACTGTTTATCTTTACTGATAATCTTTATTTCGACTGTCGTTTATACAAGCAGGTTTGAGATTAATATGTACACATCAGCCTTTTATTAAGGAATGGCTCAGAAGCCACGATAAGAATCAAGTGCGGAACATTGCTAATTGCTTGTTGGAGAGTGCAAAGACAAATGAAGACTAACCATATTAATACCTTTGCACTCTCCAAGAAATTGGCAATAATCCGTTTTTGATCATGGCTTCTGAGCCATTCCTATTTTCACCATATATCAGGCGATTATATTGCGTTTTTTGTAGTATTACTTTCATTGAGTGTACAACTCTCTTATTCCAGTAGAGTTTTGGTCTATTGCAGGGAATTTAAAGTTTACAAGAGACTTTTTATTACCCATACATGTAAATGTTTTCTCGGATTCTCAAAGTCCGCTGCTGACGGTAAGGTTGGCGATGGCTTGGTTAGCTTCTTATGAAATATTCTCGTATCTCTGTTTTTCTTATTGTCATTGCTCATACTGTTTTGTATGACTTCGCCCTCCGTTGTGAGAGTAAGTACTGAGGATTAGTAGATTTCTATTGATAGGTCTACTGTCAAGTCCCAGTAGACCTATCAATAGAAATCTACCAATAGCAACTTCATCAGAAATGAGATCCTAATTCTACTACGTGCAACCATACAACTCCCCATGTTTTGTTCATTTTCAGCTCCTTTTTTGTGGTTTTTTCTCTTATTATTTACATTATGGAATATCTATGTTTGATCTTCAATGACATTTTATAATATTTTTATTCTTGTTTTAAGATTCGGATTACCCTTAAAATAAAAGAAAAAACTGAGATGAACTGTTACTAAGAGAAACAGTAGTAAGGACATCATATTTTAGAAAGTTTATTATCTCATTGTTTGTATCATTAACCATAGGGGTTCTTTTGACACTCAGCTCCTTTGCAATCTCTTCATACTCTGAAAGCTTGAAGCAAGTGGTGCTTTTTAGTAGATACTTTGTAGAAGAAGGACGGTGCCATCAGGAGATGATGAGAGACCCCTGCCAATGGCGAGATGGGCCAAGGTCATTCCGAGAGGCTTTGATGCTGGTTCTTTCGCTTTTTCTTACGCCATCTCTGACCACTGAAAACTTCAACTCATAAATATTTCCGAGCTGTCTAATCCTATTGAGTTCAGCGAGATTTTTGAGATTCTAGAGACTGTCATCAGTAATGATCTTTTAGACAAAAGCTTCTTACTTTAAAGATAAGTACAGAGGTGTGAATCTTGCCTCTTAATACCTTTCTCATTTTGGTTCTCTATTGAGTTGGCGCTTATTTTCTTATAACCTAGGGCCCACAAGGGCTCGAGTAGTTCACAACCAAACCTTGTAGTTCTGAATATCTCTTAGCATCCCTTCTTCCCCTAGAAATACTTTTAGTGAAAAACTGAAGTAATAACACCAAGATAAGCCCGGTTTCAATAGCACCGCTTTTATATATAATATACAAAAACCCAAACCATTTTTATTCTTTTATAATTCATGTCCTAACCATTTTTGTGACTCAACTACCCTAATACAGATCCTGACACAGTATAATCTCGTTCATGGACAAAGTAATAATAATTCAAGACCAGAATTTTTAAACCCTCTTTTCTCCACTTACGCTTACACCATTACCATTTCGTCGTTCATTTTTTTTTTAAATTATAATTTATTCTTCCTAAATTTCTCAAGTAGACTATACGTTTTATTTCTAGAAGATTTGACGGTTAGGTATCGTATAGTGGAATATCGTAAGGAGTTGTCAGGTAAGTTATGAATACGATATTTCAGGGAAGCCAGGCTGTACGTTGCCCCTTGTTGTAAGAAGTCTTTGACCGACTGATATATTGGGGCCCGCAATGATCCGTGTCCGAAGTAGTTGGCCCGGTTGGCATGGCGTTCATATCGACCATGCCGCGCCGCTAGCTCCGTAGTCCTCTTCGCGTAGGCAAGCCCGCAACACCATGGTGCTCTTCCGTTGGACGAGGTACGCCTCTCGAAATTCATCTCTACTGTTTACTGTCTACTGTCCGCCCCCTTACTTATAACCGTACAGTTCTCTGTTTATGTTGATGTCGGACTGTTTATGTTCAGATAGAATTTTCTTGTTTCTCTTTCAGAACTTTTACGATCTTTCCGGCAGGCTTGGGGATGGCCCTTTGGTCTAAATCCTTTTAAAAACGAAAACTAATTCTTAAATATAAAAAAAAATATGGTAAAATTAATTATTCATTATTAACTTTAATATATCTA
>KZ808156.1:51202-63585 GCA_000696205.2 Oncopeltus fasciatus | reverse complement strand
CTATTTCCCCCCCCCCCCTCCTTTCATGTCGCTGAGGATCCTGCGTGGGGGGTGAATTTCATTACAATGTTTGAAAGGGTCATTAATAGATGTCCCAAACATATTGGTTACTATTCTCTGACTAATTCTGCTGGCACTGCTGGAATTATCAAATAAAATGTTGTTTTTTACAGCACTTATTCTTGAAGCTTGCTTGTTTAATTCTTATATGAATTAAATATATAAGATTCTTGTTTAATTCTTATTCGAATAAAAATATAACAAGCTTGCTTTTTTTATTCTCAATCCTTGAAGATTAATATTTTTTCTCTTTCTGTTTTGTCCGAAGGTTCCAACTCCAGCTTGCACCAACATTTTCGGTCATGCAGCAATAAGATTTTCAGACCATTCTTGAAATGGCATTGAAATGACTTTTCGAGTAGTTTATGGGTTCACTGCGTAACAAAGTGAAAGCAAATATGTTTCGTAATAATTTTAATGGATCATTTGCTTGTTTAATATCAAATTCATTACATTTAATATCTCAAAGCACTTATCGGGATGTATTAATTATAGTAAATAAATAATTATACGAATCCGCCTATATCTGTTTGGGTAAAGCCAAACCATGACTTACTTTCCGACCTCTATGGTCTAATTTTGTACCTGTAAAAAATATATCTCATTAATTAAATCATCTACTTAACGGGAACATTTATACACTAGATTTTAGTCTCAAGCGAATTTGTTTCCGACAATTTGCATAGACATTTTGCGAGACTTGAAATTCGCAATGAGGTGGTCATAAGCGTCCGTTGAAAATGCCGACATGTGTTCCGAAGTCTGGTAGAAATTTATTCTGCGCCCTTTGGAGATAGTACCTGAAAACATAAGATTTACTCTACGTCACTGTCAGTTCCCCAATAGTTATGGAAATTTACCTATTCTCTCAGTTACTCCAAACTCAGCAGCTGGATTGGTTGACAAAGTTCCTGGATACTCTTCCCGTTGTGTTGAGGAGATCCAGGTGGTGTACCCAGACTGTTCCCACAGGTAGCTTTGGAGCCCCTCCCATAATCCGGTTCAAAACACATGACCGTTAGAGCTGACAATGGTCCAGACAGGGGGGGGGGGGTTCTGGCCCTTCTCCCATAGCCATTTCTAGATCTTTTGTCTCTACATGTCCTTCACTATATGAATTATTTACATCAAGTAACAATGTCAAGTCTTCTGTTGTGAAGCTGTTAGCTTTTACTCTTATTGACTTGATCCTCAAGATGTTTCTCATTTACAGTTTACAATGTTCTTTATCAATTACTCATCAACTATCTTCGAAATACATATGTTTTGCTGATATTAATCTAAATTAATTTCTCGTTAGAAATTTCCATTTGTATTTCAATATTAAAGCTTTTAGGACTAAGAAACGTGTTTTCTCTTCGGAAGTACAACTTGATTGGTCTTCTAAGACATGATTGATACCTAATCCTCCGAAGCAGAAAGAAAATTATATGAATATGAAAAAAATGTTGACAGTGGAGCCATACAATTGAAGAGTTCGTTGTCAGATTGTCGTATACATTTTGGACTAAGGCCCCTCTTGAATGGCTTTGGTTGCGTTCTTGAGCTATGAATGAGCTGAGTGTTCCGCGGGATTCGAACGTGGTGACCCAGAGCCGAGGCGTACTTCTCGAGGTCGCCGGAGTTGTGTTTCGATTCCTTGGACGTGCTCGCCAACCAAGGACTCTGGACCTCCGAAACCACATCCAGAATGCCAAGTCCCCTTGAGATGTACGTACCTCTTGTCCCTGGCATTCCTCCATACCTTGCTCTAACTGCCATATTCAATATCTTATATAATTAGATTACTTTTCTGCCGAAAATTAAAGTATATTTTACTTCTACAACTGTTGGTTTTAACTCTTAATTTTTTTTGTGTGTGTGCTATTTGTCTCATTCAATACACTAGTCCGTTTGGCCTAGGTATTTAGCATAGCAACAGTTAACTTAAACAGTGAAGAATCGTTCCGAATTTCCTCAATACATTCTTTTAAGATACATTTTTTTAATCCATATATTTTGTTTGTTGCTATTTTCTTTATTAACACAATAAAATTTTTCATACTCTTTGCAAATTTATGTTTGAGAATTTCATTACTTTTTAATTCCTGGGAAAAATACATGTTTAAGAATTATTATGCCTTAGCATACCTACATGTCATAAATAATTAATAAAATTCTCCTTTTNATATATAATGTTCATAGAATACATTTATAAATTATTTGAATTAAGGGAAGTTATTAGAGTAATTCATTATTTTAATAAGCTCTTATTACATTGATTGTACTATTGGCTGGAAGTTTGTCCTGAGTTGGAACACGTAATGCTGATTTTACTCCATTGGTTTATATTTCAATATTTTTCCTTTGGAATTGAAGAGAGATTGAAATCCAACAATTAATCCTCTTTTATAATTTTACATTTTAAATTTGAAACACGATTATCAGACAGAAACTTGCTCAATATTCGGTCTACTTGTCTATACGGTGTTTCCGAATTTCATGAACAAGTTTCTCGATCTTCAGCAAGAATTATAACCTAATTTATCAATTACCTTAATTTATGAATTAAAAGATTCTTCAGGCATTTTTCATTTTAAAACGTTGTCGAAACTATTTCTGTTACATTAAGCATGAAAATTGTCGTAATATGTAAATCCTTAGATGATCTTAGTTGGGGTTCGGTCAAGGTAGATCCAAAAAACAAAAATTTAAAAAATGTATTTTTTAATAAAGGATTATCTGCCGACGTTTCGGCTTACATTGTAAGCCATCTTCAGGGCTGTAGAAATAGAATGTCATGAGAATACAATAATAATTGACAATAATATAATAGAGAATTGCAATAATATAATGTGATATCAAGAGTATGAATGTAGAAAGTTATGTAAGAGAATTTAAAAAGATTTTGAAAAACAACTTGAAAAAAAAAAAAAAAACCAACAACAATGTAAGCCGAAACGTCAGCAGATAATCCTTTATTAAAAAATACATTTTTTAAATTTGTGTTTTTTGGATCTACCTTGACCGAACCCCATCTAAGATCATCTAAGAATAATATCTACGGTCAAAAAAAAAACTCTCCTTTTGTAATATGTAAATGTATGTTTTGTATTATGAAATATTTTGTTTGTGCATTTGTAGTGATTTATGATTTTGACAATTTTTATTTTCAATTACCGAAACTCTTTCCGTATTTACCCGCCCCACTATTTCAACTGAATGTACGGTAAAGAAGAAGCAGGTTTGAATTGCCTATGACCTGATGCAAGTAACTTACTGTTACAAACGTTGCAACCTTCCTTCTTACACATTGGAAGAGTACGATGATCGATCTTTATGTGTTGGAGTGCTTTATCTAGTTATTCTTGTCTCTTATTATTATTGTAAACAAACCTTGCGATATCGCTCTAGATGACAAATTGAAGCCTGCAATTACAATTATTATCTCCGCTCTGAATCAGCTGCTATTATTAGAAACCGAACTTACATAACGCCAGAGTTCTCTGTTCATTTCCCATTTGAAGCCGCTGATTCGGAACGAATTTCCCCGAGAAGTGCACTTCAATTTGTTGACGAATTTTACGTGTAATTTCATGTCCCTTCCATATCAGGTTGTAGCATGTTTAAAATATTGCGTCTTTTCAGAGGCATTTATGTAAATAATGATTGGTTAATAAAATGCCTGGAGAAGCTTGGGGGGAGGCAGAGTTAAAACAAATATAATTCAAGAATAGACAAAGCAATAATAGAATCAGTTTGATTAATTCGACGTAATAATTCCCTCGTGGTCAAATCTCGAAAGAGGAGGTCATCCTCATTTCTTTCAAGTAGCATGAGCGAGTCCGAAACAAATACTTTGCGAGTAGACTTGGGTTTTGACACTTCCCACATCTTGTCAGAACATTGACATATTGTGATGGAAGTAAAGCTGGAGTACTCACACTATCTCCTATTGTCAAGGAGAGCCAGAATGTCTTGACAGTTCATCTGGACAGGTTGGACATGACTTCAGAAGGAATTTTCTCTTAGCAGTAGTCTTTGCCCTTCCTTCTCCCGAATCTTAATTAAATCCTGTCAACTCCGTTTCGTCCGGAAAAGTAACAGTTGACTTTGATGCTACCCTAAAGATTTATGATGTAGTTATTTTTAAATGCATTAATAATTTTTTTATCATTTTAATCTAGTTTTTAATCATTTAATTAAATATATTTTAATTTAAGAGGGTTTTTAGTTTGCCAATTAGTTAATATTGTGTAGCCAGTGGAGAAGACCTTGACTTCTGCTGTCTGATACAGTTTTGAAGACTTCGGCGAAGATCCTGGCACATTTGAAAGCAATATCCATAAGCGATGAAATACGTCATTCGGAGGACAATATTTGATTTGGTACGAATGACGTCAATCTACCAGAACTCGTTCCACATTCACAGTCTGGCTGAAGTCTTAGCTAATGACCAAGGAAAGCTTTCCCTCGTAACAGATATTTTGAGAAAATTGTTTTATATTATCTTCGAACCTGTCTGCTTGATGTCAAGAATTGTAGCACTTATTTCACTAATTTTTATTCAAAATACAAATATAGTGTCGCGAAATTTTATAAACTGTCCCATATTTCGTTTCCTAAACTAATTTTATCCTTTCTTATTATTTATCTACATGTGAAAATGCATTAAGTAATAAATCGCTCATGTCCTTGTATTCATATATTGCTGTTTCTAGAATACTCTTTATTGTGCAAACATTTTATTTAAACGGTATGAAATGTTTTGTATCCCTTTTAAACTTCTTCGTGGAGCTCTCTATTACCAATCCTATTCATATTCCCATAGCAAAACATATATTATCTGCTTAATGTGTAAATCAGCCTTAAAAAATTTTTTTCAGACGAATTTTGGTTTTGAAAAAACTTTTATCATTTTTTCATTAATTTTGGAAGCTAAACGCCAAATTCAGTTCAGCGGGTGAGTAAGATAACACATTCCAACATTTTGTAAGAAAAGTGTTAATCTTACACTCGCTAGATGAACTCATCACTGTTGTTGGATAGTACTTTGAACTGTATTTAAAGGCAAAATTAATTTATGCTTAAGGCGTTATCGATATGTTTTTCTTTTGCTCATCAACTCCCCATAGTTCCCCCCTCCCCTTACAACATTAAATTTGTTGTTCACTTGTGTGTTCTAAAGGTTGTCCTGGGGAAATCGACAGTTTCAACGCATCTTATGTTCGAGGCTGAAGTAGCTGTGTATCCCAGGAGAATATGTATTTGGAATTGTTCCATTGTTCTGTGTCGTCATTGCATGAATTCATTGATGGAACCACTCAATAGACAGGGATTCCGTGTTCCCGATCGAAAGTAGATGACGAGAGGTTTGTCCAGTGTCCTCGGAAGTTATTGCTGACTTGTGCCTGATGGCTGACAGTCTCATTGCAGCTAGTCTCATAGTGCTCTGCCAAGTGCTGATAAAAGAAGTATTAGTCTAAGCAAAGGGAGATAGAGCGTGCGCTCCGGGTTCGCTGACAAGCAGTTTCAAGTGTCTGCTCCAATCCCAAGTCAGAGAAAACCGCCTGGAAAACGAAACGTGGCTCAAATAAATAAAGTTAAAAGTGATAAGACACTCTTCTTCCTGCTTTCCTTTGTTATTGTTGTTCGCCATTGTTCTTTCCTGCTCTTGAAAATCTTCAGAACTCTGAAAGATCAGCTAACAAAACAATGACAAAATCCCACGTCCTATTGGCGTCAATAACCTGCAAAATTCTATTGAGATATAACGAATAAGAAGTTTAAACATCAGATTTGATAATTATTTTAAATATTAAAAGTAAATATTTCAGGAACTTAAAAAAATAATGTACAATGCGAACTAAGCTTGTCTCCCCCTTGATATTGAAGAGAGAGGGCCTATACCGTCTTAGTTACATTCTTAAATATATAGTTTTTTCTTTGAAAGACGAAAAGGAAAATAATTAGGAATAGTTTGTTTTACAAAACTTTTATTTCGCTTTCTTATTTTCAGCGTTTTAGGACGCCTCTTAAGGGGCATAAGCTAAAGTCTAACGTTTACTGTTATAAAGACCTACTAAGGCTTCGTCAAAAGTTGGAAGAAACCTTGGAGGGAGTTCGGTTGTCCTTAGTCAAAAGGAACCTATATTTACAAGAAATGCACAGGAAGCCTGAAAATGAGGATAAAAATCCTCTCATTATATAATAATTATATATAAATAGAAACCTATATTTGTATTCCAGAATTATTTGTAATCATAGAGTTGGTCGCCGGTACAGCCTATGAGGGGATCGATTCGGGTCTCGTGATCCTGGCGTTTCGGGTTCAAACCCCGCCCTGCGCAAGCTTCTCTTTAGAAATAAAGCTTGCCCTGAGCCATGGATGTCTGTGGAGAATAGGATGGTAGTCTGTAAATAAGCCCCCACCCTTCCAAGACCCTTGGGGTTTAAAGGGTGTCAAAATGATGTATTCCAATTTTGTAAAAATATTATATTTATATTTTCAAAGTATAACATATGTTTATATTTAAATGCTTATAGTTTTAATCCTTTAGTTGATTCTCCATATATATATACAATATGAAGACAAGACCTATGGATGAGTTAGTCGCTCAGTTGTCCGTCTCAGTGTAGTTGGAGGGTCCTGGTCGTTGGTGAAGGACAGTCGAAGCGTGGAGGAGCGACTGGAGGCCTGTAGGGTGAAAGATCCCGAGGGATTCCTCTTCGTCTGGAGACGTACATTTGTCTAGAGTTGTCATGCTTGGACTGCAGGATTCCAGCTTGGCGGCAGACACGTCCCCTGATGGGACTAACTAAAACTCATATTCTAGCAGTTGTCTCTCCCTCCAGCAAGTACGCTAAGCGGAATGCAGTCTGCCCACCCCTTTACTCCTTGTCGCTGGAGAACACTGCTCCAGTTCGAGAGTGAATTCTCATTCAGTTGCTGTCCGCCACTCCTACCCTTGTCGCTCTCCAGAGAAATCCTCGTCAAACCCACCCCATTGTCCCCGACTCCCGCTACACATAAATATGTAACGACTCTCGAAAGTGGGCTTTTCCTTCTGTCTCTGCCTCAAGTGTCCCGCTGTCCATGGTTAATGCTGGATTAACTCTATTTTATTGTATCGCGGTGATTTTTTAATCGAAAAACTGTTTAGCTCATTATATCCCTCACTTAATGTAATTTAATATATTCATCGCGTTCATAAAGTTCCAGTTTAATCCATATAAATTGTATTTAATCCACTTTTAATTTAAGATCTGACAGTTGTATTTGACATTGGAGAATAACTGACGATTGCCAAACTTCCCTCACTTGTCGAATCGGACTAAAAATATATATATCACGTGTTTAAACAAGTAAGACGGAAGAGATTGAAAATTGCAAAAGGTTGAAAGTCTGTAAATAAGGAACCGCGTTGAAACTTACTCATGTTTCCTTATGAAGGGCCTTTAGTTTTGATTTGTACGTGGGAAGGCATAGGAAAGAGAGGAAGAGAGGGAAAATGTGAAGCGTTGTGGGTGTTGTATGGAAGTAGTGACTGCTTCAAAAACCTCCTGAATGACTCCAAAATAATTCCGAATCACTCTTCAACAGAGTTCAGTAATTCGCTCACTGTTCAGCCATTTGAAGTAAGCCGAAGTTATCTTACTCCCTTTGCGACGTCTGGGAGTAAAATAATTTCTCTGCACGTACGTTTGACCTGTTCTTATCAGATCCTGAACACATGTGAGTGCCTAGTTCGTCTGCTCCATTTTTCTCTTCTCTTCCTTTCTTTATCTCTACTCCCAGAGGATTCTTCAACGTTTGCAGGTACAGCGCCCAAACCATTTGTTCGGAGTGGTATTCCGGAGTCTCTTATCCTGGTTCTTGTAAATCCTTGTGTTACCCTTACTCCTGTCTTTACCTTGTTTCTTTTCTTCGTTAAAGGCTCTTTAGTAGATCCCCTTCTAGCAGTCTGGAACTCGCTCGAGGTTATCATGTTTTATTCGCTTTTCTCTCTGCGTTTATTTCATTTCATTTTATAAGAAATAAATTATTTGTACTACTATCCACTTATATTCAACTCATTCTATATCATTGTCTGTTGGAAGAAATATTTCACTTCAAATAATTTTATTGGTGATAATCATGTAATACTTCTAGATATCACCTTCTATATAATGATGTGTAATTATGCTTTATTTTAAATAAAGTAATTATTTCTTGCCATATTTCTTTGGATCATATCTATATTTTCTATTCATATTTTAATGTAAAAATCCATCCAAGTAATGTAATTTTTTTTCTTGTCTAACATTTACGTAATAACTTAATCAAGCGTAAGTTTTCTGTTTCATGTAATAATATATTCTTTCATTTAAAAATACTATTTCACGATATTATTTCATTCTTCCTCAACAACATAATTGTTCATTGACATACTTTATTGTACTTCTTATTTATTTGTGTATTTGTCTGGCCATTATTCTCTTCTGGTGCCATTACGCTTATTAAGGCTGATGTAATTCTGCTCCTTGGCATTTAACTGTATACTCCACAAGAAGCGTCCAATCCAAGCTCGAGAGAGAGTGCAGAACCATTGCAGAATAAGTTTATTACTGACCTCATTATTTGCAGTTTATCTCACCGACCATTAAATCTCCTACAAGTGCTGCTCAAGCCCCTCCATTCATGTCTGTTGCTGTTTTATTGGCACTTAGTGGCACTTTTTATTTATACTTTCTGATTACATAGGAAATTTGATTGCACTGTGGCCTCACAGACCAGTTTCCATTGCACATTCTCAGCTTACCACATTTAGAGAAGAGTTAACGCCTGAGGCTGCACTCCTATTTCTGGAATGACATCACCTCGCATTAGGCCTACTGGATGAGAGATGAGCGTTCTAATTATTCTGCAAATGTCCGTCCCCTCCAGGAATCCCTATGACATTTTTCTTTAATTACCTTTTGCTAAATACCCCTCCTCCCCTTGCGCTTTTTAATATTTAGGGGTATTTGAACCATTCTTTCACTCGCTATCCTTACAGTGTATCTGATAAACGGTCATATATTCTGGTATGTCCGATTGGGGTTATTTTTCTTTCTACCTCTCCTTTCTGTAAGCCTATCTGCTTGGATGTTAAAATATCTGTGACTCGCATTAGATAGATTCACAGAAATGGCTAGCTAGTCACAGACCTGTACAAATGTAGTTTAGGATAGCTGTATTTATAACGGGGGACATTTCTTGTTGTGACTCATAAAAGAGCCATACATAATAAACTGTTTTGAGCTCTTCCTTTTATTAGTATATATTTCCATGTGTAAGCAATATAAACGGTGCAATTCTCGCATGATTAATGAAACATGTGTTCATTTTACGTCACACTTTCTACTTGTTTTGTTTGGTATTTCCAGATATTTTAATTTTATTTTATTGGAAAATAAACTCTGTACTTGACCTGAAAATCAATATCATAACTCCCACCCACTTAATCTGAATACTAACGCTTAGAATCTAAAAATATTTGTTAGATGTTTTTTTGTTTGGGTTCGGTCTAGGTAATAATAATATCTGCGGTCAGAAAAACTCTCTATTTAAAAATATCTTTGCAAAAATTCATCTGGTTCCCATTCATTAGCCTTCTTTTAAAATCAATATTATTCATCTTTTAAAAAAGATGATCTGTCATATAAATTTCAGATCACTCTGATTTTCGATGGGAATTTCTAATTTTAGCTGATCTATCTTTTAACAAGCGTATGTGGAATCTTTTAGTACGCTTTGATTGATTTAAATTTTTCCATTTATAAATGCCTGCAGTTTTCTAAAGACTCTTAACTAAAAACCTTGGAGAATAATGTGTGCCCACGAGTCAATAAGTACTGTGTTCAGCATTATAATGAAAGTCTGCGAATTGTGCGCATGACACGAATGGACGGCGAAATGAGCAATTCAAATATCTGGGTTTTTCCTTTCGATTATTTTCTTTCAAGATGGCGGTCATAGTCCGAGAAGAGCTGGGCGGTAATGATTTCAGCTGAAAGTGTAGGTCGCCATTGAATAATTCATCGAGTGCGTACTCAATTACATCTCCGAGAGGGAGTTTTCTCTCCTTCCGAGTAATATCTCCGAGGCTGGCGTTATCTTACAACCACTGGTGACAGCTAGACTCTAACTCCTGCTGCTTTGACAGCTCTTCTTTATTCGCACTAGGGGGGAGAGGTTTATTGCCTGGGGAGAGAGTTCTCTGGGCAGATTTTATTTGACCATGAAAGCCCGAAGCGGTGCACAGGACTCGAACCCAAATAGACCCCTTCAGCAACCGACCAGCCAGAGTTTGGCTCTAAGGATATAAATATACCGCTCTTTGTCGAGTCAACGCGCTGTTCTATCTTTCGTTCATTTTCAATCTGTAGGCGAAGTGTTACTAACTCCAATAGTTCTCTAAGAATTGCCGATAGCTGTGTGGATCGCTCACTTCCAACCGCCAATGTGAAATCTGTCTCCACATTGCTGAAAACCCTTCTGATAGGCAACCCTGAATCACCTACAGACATCTCAGCAGAAAGCATGTCGCGGTGAGTTACTGTTGTAAGGCTAACAATAGTTTTGATGTCGCAATTTAGAATTCAGGCTAACCATAACTATTTTCCATTTAANATATATAAATTATCAAGACCGTGAATGAGAAATGATTATGAATTAAGGGGCGCGATGATCAAATATCTGGATATCGATTGATTGTTTAAGATCATAGAGAAATGTGTTTATATATATTTTTCTTCATGTCTTATCTTCTTGTTTTAATTTTTTTTTTAAATTGGTTATAGCGATAGTTGTAATATTCTCTGATTTTCTTAATTAAGGTTTCATTTTATCACATTTAATTTTTCGGGAAGGAGCCAAAAGTAATCAACGAGTACGGGGGAGCCGTTTTCTCACTAAGACTGAAGGAGTTTTAATTAATTATTGGCGCAGGTGAAGCTTTTGTTGAATATTATTCAGACCTATACATACAGTATATGCAAGTAAAGAAATATAACGCTTATTTTAAAACTTTTATTTTAAATATTAAATTTAAATTGTAATTAACCTATTCAGTTGTGTTCATTTGAATCAGATTCAGAGGTATCTGATTGTTCTTAGCCGATTTCGTCACATTCCTCCTGTCTATCTCCGCTAGTCAGACTGATCTTCTCCACCCTTGTCTGTCTTTATGAAGACATCCTCTTGGACCTATTGGACTGGTTTAGGGGTTGATCCTTAGTTTATCCTCCGTCTTGTAGCCTGGTCGTCTTGCCAGAACTAAAGGAACCGAACACATTCTTATTGCAAGTTTTCAAAGATTTTGGTTCAGTTGGCTGAATGTTTTGCAAGTCAGTGGCTGAAAGCTTATTGATGAAAACATAATAATTTTATTATAATAAGTTTAATAATTTCTTTATACATGCTCTTCTTTCTTAAGTAAATATTTTTTTAGCTATCTTAGTTATTATGTTAAATGGGTATTATTTTGTGTTTTTTGTGACAAAATACTAGGGCCCTTCCGGGACGTATATGAACGCTCTTTTTTCTGGCTTCCTGTAATATAAGCCCCCCACTCCCCGCCACGGTTCCCCTTACCTCTTAATATTACAACAGAATATTTAATTAAGAACATATACAATTTCAGGCACATATAGTTATATTTTCCTATTTTTATAGCTGTACTTAATTTTTGTAAATTATTTTAGAGAATCAATCGAAACTTTTTTTTTATTTAGAAACTCCTAAACTTTATCTTTTCACGTATAATACGAAAAGAAAGTCTCTTTAAAAAGTCCAATTGTCTACAGTCTCCGTACGCAAGCAATTTCAACACCTGAAATTTGTATTTACTTTTTCCTCTCTAGTGGGGATCTGAGTAGGTAGGTACAAGCGTGCAAGAACTAAGTTACTTGGTACGCGGCAAAATGTGTCCCCGCGGCGACTCGCGACCAATCTTTTGATGAAAAAGAGTTCTAAAGAACCCAACATGTACCTTCCGAGTCATAGGATCGCAACCGAAATGTTTAGTGTATTGACTTATGTTGTGTTATCTGCAGAGATTAACTTTTACTTATAAAATCATATTTTGAAACTCTCGGTAATATTCATCCAATTTCCTTCATTAACAATGCCTGTTCATTCTTCTTATATATAAACGTCACAAGTTTTTTGGTATTTTGTAAACCATAAATATGAATGGTATAGTGAAATCATAATTTAAACACTAAAGATGTATATCAATACTTATTTTTGCCAGGGAAAATTATGTTTCAGGAGTTACCTAAATGGCCTAATTAATAATTTACTATAGTATATATATATA
>KZ808156.1:11726-32571 GCA_000696205.2 Oncopeltus fasciatus | reverse complement strand
AGCTTCTATATTATAAATAAAAGATTGACCTGGGCGGGATTTGAACCCGCGGCGTCAGGATTGCGAGACCCGTACGGATCCCCTGAGCTAGCCTGGCGCCCCTGATTGCATTGTTTATTCAATATTAATGAATCAATGTCTACTGAAAACTTCATTTCCTTATTTCTGTTCATGATTTCAGTTGAAATTAAATACTGCATTTTATTGTGCTCTTATAATAAATCTGTATTTTTTTGTTTGTTTTTTTAATGAGATTGTTAACTTACTTCATTATTAAATGTACTCGTCACTCGAACTGTGCTTGGATCTGAGGCTGTGGTGAGAATCAAATCTGAATTTAAAAACTTTCCCGAATAGATCTGAAAAAAAAAATTAATTTCCATTACCATTTAAATATAAATAAAAAACTGCAGTGTCACCCTCTCTATTGTAAGCCAATAAATATAATCTGATGGAAATAATTGAAATTATTTTATTGTGTTGTAATAATTAAAGTAAACATCAACCTCATTAAAACTTACATAATGGCATAATATATAACTCAAAGAATTGAATAATAGACTCTTTTATTAATGTAATTGCTAGTACAGCAATAAAAGAGTCTATTATTTGTTATTTAATAAATGTAAATATAATTTTGCAGTTGTTTTTTTTTAACTTCCTTTTCAATTAATTAAGGTCATGGAGGGAAGGGCTACCTATAGTTAGTTACCCTACTCTAAATATCCATGGTTCTGGGCAAGCTTTTATTTCAGGATAAAATCTTGCATAGAGTGGGATTGGAACCTGCAGCACCAGGATTGTGTGACCCAAACAGATTCCCTTAATACCCCCACTGCCGGCACCCCTATTTAAAATTTTTAAAACAAATGGTAAAGCTTGTGGCTATCTCCTCAACGAATGTGTCTATTATGTGAAATTTCCCATTAGGTGATCAAAATTTAAGTCAAACTTATGAAATTATAGAAAATTTAAATCCCGTAAAAAAATAATAAATTTTCCCCCTTGGAAATCATATTATAAATATCACCATGATAGAGTGAGCATAAACCAAATCATTGAACATATTAAATAGCTGCTTACTTTGGACGTGTCCTTAGTGAGATCCTTCAGTAGCTTTCCAGCACGGTAATCCCATAGAAGCATGTTCTTCAGCTTTCGGAAGCTGCAGGTCAATAACTATCAAGTAAAAAACATGATGATTGCAATTATGAAAAATTAAATAATTATAAGAATTATTAGAATAGCTGATACAAATAGCATATTGAGCAGTATTTGGTGGATTACTGACTTTCCTGTTCAGTAATATTTAATGAGATAGAAAGGAGACTGAAGTCTGAAATTGAAGAAACTAATCAAGTTCATTTTATCTTAATGCTGACCCAAGAATTATTCAACTTGTCCTTCAAAATTTTTCACAATTATAGAAAATGTGAGAGATTTCCTGAGTTTTCAAGTAAGTCCTTAAGGAAAATATAGGCAACGCATCAAAAGAACGAACCACTTGAATAAAACGGACTTTCAGGGTCATTGTCATGCAATTTCAGCCCTACTCTGAAATTCAGACTTTTGAGAAATATGTGCATGCAATATATATAAAATGTGAATAAGTATTGTATATCCCCTTACATATTTCACTAGTTAAGTCTTAATTCAGTTTACTTTGTAATAATTGTTTTTAGCATTCTAATAACCCCCCACTCTTATATTCTACCAACCTTTCTCTATTTGTTTATTGTAATTCACTCTATTTAATGCCTTCAAAAAGTCGATAAAACAGGCAGAGGCATCAAAACTTAAACTAACTAAAGCAATCAGAAAATTTAAGCTAAACAAGTCTTTTATAGAACTAAAGACACTTCTAAAAGCAAGCAGCGTGTCTTTTATGCCCTGCATAAATCATGTGTGTGCGTGTCTGTCGGCACACACACACACACATATATATTTGTCTACAAGCTCTCTAGCTTCCGCAATTTGTTTTATAGAGAAACTAAATTCGGCATTAAGTTTCTTTCTGAAAACCTGAATGGACTGGTTTAGGGGGGAGGGGCAAGGGAAGATCAACATTTCAAATTGCTTACCTTTACTACTATTTGTGTTTCTTTATATTTTATAAATCGTAATAGTATAGGCATTAAGTAATTGTTCAACATTTATATTCTATATTTTTACGAGAAACCCTTATTAAGAATACGTTTAAGAAACCATCTAAGAAAAGCTCCTTAATAGCTAATTCATTTAAGGATGAGAAGGGGGGGGGGGTTAAAAAATATAATATTGAAAAATCATTAATATATCCTTTAATATTAGCATTATGACATACGTTTACAGAACATAAAATGTTAAAAATTATACTTCTAACTTATGTGTCATGTAACATTTACGCGTAAAACGCATGTTAAAGATTATATTGAAGACTGTAACTATGTATTTTGAGCGATTTCCCTACTCTTCCTTACCAGTCAGTCCAGAGATTGCCTTAGCAATCTTTTACCCCCAATGGCTTGAAGTAATTTACTCTTGTCTTTAAGGAAACTTGTTAAATAACCTTCTTTGTGCGTGACCATCTCATTTCTAACATGTGTTGGCATTTCGGGTTCCAAAGCCGCTGGGGAACCATAAACCCGGGAGAATCAGTCGGATTCAGGAAGTGGGGGCCAGAATTGCTTAGTCCGGACAGGATTTGGAATCTGCTCACCTTGGTGCCTTCAGGATCAAAGTCCAACCCATCCCCGCAGATGTACGGGCCACTCAGGTACCTGGTGGAGGTCTTCTTTCTGAGGTCCCAAAACTGGACTGTCTGGTCCCAGCCGCCGGAGACCAGCTCGTTCTCTTCGCACGGATGGAACCTTGCCGTGAACACCCTCGACCTGTGACCGTCTGAGATTTCTGGCTTGAAGCTGCGCACATACGTGGAAATATTATTCTCATTTGTTTTGAGTTTTTTTTTTTTTTTTTTTCCAAAGATAACACATTAAGTTTTCACTTAAATATTAACATTTTGTTCATGTTCATTCTACAGGTTAAAATGCACTTGAACAATAAAATATCCATTTAGGTTCATCTAGTGTAGTGTTGAGGTTTTGCGAGTACTTAGGGAAGTAGGTAATGAGAGGACACCAGACCCGTACGAAACGGGCCACTTGAAGGCGGCCAGCTGCTCACAGATGACACATCGTCCACTCTATTTTCTAGGAAAATCCAAAATCGCCCGGAAGGTTCAATATTACCATGGTACAGACTACTTTTATTATGATTATATAACTATGGATAATTATAGAAGAGTAGTATGGATGAAGGTGATAAGTAAAAATTTAGCATTCTGTGAAAACTAAAGACAAATGATATAGGTAGTTTTTTGTTTTCCCGGTGCACATTCCGGACCCTGGAAAGGCAGGTTTCTGTCACACCACCGGAACCAACCGGTAGAAATACCCTTTGTCCTTCTCCTCCTTCCTCACTTCTATTGTAACCCTGAAGAAGCTCAGAGCATGATGAGCGAAAGTTTGGTTCTAGCAAATAGAGAGACACTGTCCAAACCGGAAGAAGAAAATATAAATATTGACTCAGACCGTGGAAGTCTCCCAAAACATAGTTATTTATTTTTTCATTTTTTTAGAATTACTTTGCTTATAATGATTAGCAGAGAACGAGTTATTTTGTTTAAAAAATATATAATACATTACTTCACACATAGAAATATAGATTAATAATTTCTCCGAAAATGCTATATAGCACCTTCATTTACTTAACATTAGTTTTATATTTTATAAAATGAAAACAACCTGATTAATGTTCACGTAGGCTTCCACAGTCATCAGATGTATGTAAAGTTATTTCCGGGTTGGACCGTGTAAAGTTTTTGAGGCTTAAATATTAAAGTTTGTAAGGTTTTTAGCTCGGCAACCATCAAAAACTTTACACGGTCCAACCCGGAAAAAACTTTACATAAACCTGATTAATGACCAAAGCTAATTCGGGAGAGAGATATTACAGCAATGGTTCAAGTATAAGAGAAGGTTATGCTCGACTTACCTCCCGTCGAATATCCTCATCGTATTTCCTGTTTCGATGTCGTAGAGGGTGAGCTTGGCGTCATCCCCACATGTGACCATGCACTTGATGAGGGGACTTGTTGCACAGCCCAAGATCTGGCTATCCTGGTGGACCTTCCTAACGCATCCCTGAACAATGCCTTTCGCTGCGACCTTCGTGTCCCAAAATCTAACCGACCCATCAGTATCTGGAAATCAAACAAACTTCGCCAATTGTTCTTATTTTTATTTATTTATTTTTATTGCAAAGATCTACTGACATCCTGTGTCGTAGAAACTTCATAGGCAAAGGAAATGCCCCAGAATATTGATGAATGTATTGTTATTATGTAAGTGGCAAAGACCATTGAATATTTCATAATGAGATTCTCTGAGTTTTTACAGTAACAATGAATCCCAGAACCGGTTGCTTGTACCCTTTACAGATGACAGCTGAAGGTCACTCTATACAGGATTCTTGCCCAACTTACACCCTCCAAACACCACACTGTGGATACTTACACACTCAAGGTAGGGTCCATGTCTCGTTTACTATTAAACATTAACGGACTTACACAAAGAAAAACTGAACTTGATAGTTTTTCACACAAACCATGGATCGACGTTGCACTGATAAATCAGAAACACTTATCCTGAGGAAGACGTCTGAGGATCCCAGACTAGGGAAGTGACCACTCAGAGAACACTAGCCGCGAGTACAGCTATTCTTATAAATTCTGTGTAATAGTCTGAAGGAAAATGTTTTCCGTTTGTAATTCTCTATTATTTACTCTTTTTATCTAACATTTTTGTGATAACCTGAGCCCAACTACTAACGGAAGATCTTAATCAGATAGCAGTTCACATCAATGGCGACTTCAAAACCCCTTTTCTTATTTGATTCCTTGTTTGAAAGAAAATTCTATTTAATAATTTTCACGTATTTGCTTTGTTTTATATATATATATATATATATATATATATATATATATATATATATATNTATATATATATATAATAAACCTTAGGAAATTGAGGGCAGATGATTAACTAAGAAGTTGAAAATACATATAAAAAGAAAATTACACAGATAAAACTATAGTGACGATGCAATACAGATATTGCATAAATGTCCGTCAGAACGGATATTATAGTTAATTATAAATGAATTTGAACTTTCAATGTCTTGTAATCTTCCACACTTATAGAATATATCTTTTTATACAAATTCGAGTTGAGTTTCATTGCTATAAAATAAATAAACTTGATTGAAAAAACCTTTTTTACTCGGACTAGGTATAAATCAATAACAATTTTTTTTTTTTTTTTAATACTCATTCATTTTCCGTTCACAGTGGGAGCTGTGAGCGGGAGTGGTGTTATTGTCCTTTTTCTAACATTTTATTGTTACTTGAAGGTAGGAGTCTGTTTATGGTGTTCTGTTGCCTAAGACATATTCGTTATCTGTACACATTGAGGAGATGCTCAATCTTTTCAATCTTTTCTTACGAGCTAAATAAGTGGGGGGAGAGGGTGTATTTGCATTGGGGTATATACAGTTATACAATAATGTTTATATTATTCCTGCGTTCTCTGTTTTATTTCATTAGGTCTATCGGTCTGATTTTCTTTTTCTGTTTTGCTTCCTGTCAGTTGTCGGGGTATATTGGGAGTGTAATTTCCCTGAATAGTGGGTTGATACAATGTTTCGGTCCGTCGAAGAATTCAATATGTCTCTGTCTTATCGTATTCATCCACGGTTGGTAAGTTGAAGTCTTACAGGTAGTTTGCTTGTTTTTTGTCGCTGATGTGTGGTGTCGTTCACAATATTCCATTTTGGAATTCCTGTATCTTCTTTAGGACGCTGGGGTATACGTATATCATGCTGGTGGCTCCTTACATGGGTGTCGGTCCTATAATCACCTTGTATATCAGAATTTTCAGCCTAAGTGATAGGTCTGGTGATCTGATTAGGTGTCCTAGTCTATAAGTTTTCTGACTAGCTTCTTTGGGTCTGGTTTAGATGTGTAGTGTAGTGGACAGATGTCTTTCAATAGGTACTCCTAGATAGCAGATTCGGGTGGATATTTTTTGCTGTTTTCCGCATATGTTGAATGTTTTGGGTAACGGTTTCCCGTGCTTTCTTATACCTCGGAAGGTTATGATGACTGCATCCGTCTCTGAAGAATTGACCTGTGTGTCGATATCGTTTAGTGATCCAACTACACTTTTACATGCGTTTTCATATTTCTTTAGAGCCTGTCTTGCTCTTATGCTGCTTGCATATATACCGATATCATCGGCGTATGCAGTCAAGTCGACTCCAGGGTATTTCTTCCTGACAATGTTAGCTGTGTATAGAGCACAGGTCCCAGAACTGATTCTTGCGGTACTCCACATGTACTCACTTGTGTTGAGGACATTTCATCTGCTACTCGAACCGCGAATGTTCTGCCACCTAGGTAGTTTTCTATCAGAGTGACAAGTGAAACAGGGAAAACAAATCTCAATTTTCATTATTAAGATTGCGTGCGATACGCGGTCGAAGGCCTATTGCAATCAAGGGAGACGAAGGCAGCCGTCTGGAGGCTTGTCCTGAGTCATGTTTGGGAGACCACCTGTAGATAGCCCTTCCCTTCATGATCCTTAGTGCTTGATAGTGGGGCTAACACACACACGCACACGCACACGCACACACACAAATAAAAAAAATTGTCATATGAACTACCTCAATACAAACATTCCTTCAAAATTAGGTAAAGATCATATAATGTATGTTGCATTAATTTCTAACTCCTTTGCACATAAGAATATTTGTGAATGTCCTTGTGCCACCATCAGAACTTGTTGTTTCGTGAAGATTATAATAAAACTATTAAAAAGTTATTATTTTGGCAAAACAGTGTCAAACTTGTTTTTATTAAGATAAGTATACCTACAAACTGCGATGTAATAGTCCGTGAACGGAGATAGGCCGATTCCTGTGATTGCGGTGGGATTCACCAGGAATTCTGGCTCGACGAAGGTGTTCAAGAACTGGAGGGTGACCGTGTCCAAAGTTCTTAGAGTGCCATCACTGAGGCCCGTGAAGATTCTGTCCTTCCTCTTCGAGTACCGCACCACCATCAGGTTCTTATCGTGTTCTCTGCACCACAAACAATGTCATAAATATTCATTATAGATGGACTAAATGAGAGTAAGAGTCTAATTTGAGTGCGAGAGGGTTTATAGGGAAGGGAGGTGAAAGTGTTTAACCTTCTTAGTTAAATTCATCTTGAATATGCTTTTTTCACGTAAATTTTATAAGCATAAACATTACAAAATTAATAATAGATGTTTTTTTTGTTAGGGAAACATAAAAAAAAAAAAAAAAAAAAAAAACAATAATAATATATAGGGTAAAAAAAAAAAAAAACTCTCCTTAAAAAAATTAAATTTTTCATCTATTATGATCTATAAATTTTGAATGCTAGAAAACAAAGAATAAATACTTTAAAATATATACACAAATACTATATATATGTGTGTATTTATATATATGTAGAGAGAGAGAGAGAGTTTTAAAAAAGTATAATGGATATATATAATGTATGTTGCCTATTAAATCAATTAGTACAGAGATTAGTTTAGTAACAAGTCACCCAAACTTTTAAATTGTTCCTAATTAAATTTTAGATTACAGATTTGTCCAGCAGGTGTTTCGCGTCGTAGACTACATTTCCTCTTCCCTTGAACGCAAAGAGTACTTCCCAGGAGCTTTTTTGGATGTTTCCGAAGCATTTGATAGAGTCTGGCACAGTGGCTCCTCTTTAAACTGAAATCTATACATCTTAATAACACTTACCTTATCCTTAAGTCTTACTTATCCAACTGTTTCTTTAGGGTTCGGCAAGAATTAAATTACTCCAATTTCTACTAAGTGGAAGCGGGAGTTCTTCAAGGTAGTGTGCTTGGACCTATCCTATTCATCCTGTACACTGCTGACGTCCCTACCCATCCAAGTACCCTCTTAGCTCTATTTGCGGACGACAAAGCTATCCTATTCTCCCATCCCGATCCTAAAACTGCTTCTAAAAACCTACAAGATCACCTCGAAAAAATCAAATATAGGTGTGGCAAATGGAGAATAAAAATCAATGAAGAAAAATGCGTTCAAGTTAATTTCCAACAGCGGAAGAAAAACTTTCCTGAAGTTGTGAAATTTAACAATATTCCTTTACCACATTCCAATTCCGCTCGTTACCTTGGGTTCCATCTTGACTCACGACTTACATGGGGAGAACATACTAAAATTGAAAGACAGGAACTCAATCGGCGATATAGACTTCTATACAGACTCATGAATAAGAAATCCAATCTTACGATAGAGAACAAACTGACGCTCTACAAAACCTTATTAAGATCAATCTGAATATACGGAATAGAAATCTGGGGTGCCGCCGAGTCTTCCAACATCCAAAGAATTCAGTTCTTTCAATCCAAAACCCTGAGAATAATTGCAAATGCTCCCTATTATGTATTCAATTCATCCCTTCACCACGATCTTAATATCCCTTTTGTTCAAGACTTCAATTCTTCCCGCTTCACCCTTTTCCACAGTAAACTGCCATTCCATCCTAATCCACTAGCACAGACCTTGTCTTCTAACTCCAACCCCTACAACCCTCCCCGTCGACTCAAACGAAGATGGCCCCGTGACCTCCTGGGGACATAATCAGTAAATAATTTGAGAGTGGTGTCATTGGTCACCTTCTCTCCTCATGTGATTGACATTGAATCAAATTACAAAATGTTTTAATTTAACAGAATGTAATAAATAAATAAAAGTTTAATAATAAGATTACAGGTACCCCCCCCCCCCTCCCCACACTCCTGATGGACCAGTTTCGCTGGTTACGGAACATGGATTAGAATAATCATTTTTAAGCAGGATATCTAGTTATATTATAATTTAATGAAAATCATGATCAATAAAACTCGACTAAGGAATAGGTTGTAGACAAGTGTTAGATGTGTCTCAGCTCAAAAACTCAGGGTGTCCGGGGCGCTTATAACCTACTCTTGCTTGATTAATGACATTTGATCCACTAGCCGTTGCTGCTGACGGCAGATCATTGAAAGAAGAAAAAGGTAATATAAATGCCAGGCTTAGGTCATATCGACTTAGCGAAATGGATAACAGTTTCAGCGCCAAATACATTGAGATTTATCCGGATTCAATTTACTCACAGATACTGTGCAAAATTCCACGGACATTGATTTTCTATTACGTCATATGGCCCCCCATTGAAAAATTTTGTTTGCGGGGAGAGCAGCTTATAGCATACGCCTAGAGGTAGGCATACGCCTCACCTACCCGGATATACAAGCTGAGTCAGTACTGCGAAATTAAGTCTTCATAACGTCACATTAGAATATATATTTGCATAAAAATTATATTCTTTGTAATATTCTACTTTAGATTAAATAATACGATATGTATTTGTGCGTAGGTCTAAAATGAAAATAGACAGAAATTGGTTGACTATTGTCACTTGATTGAGGTACAATTTAATTTTCCTGCTCTGGACGGGACTTCTGTGGCGAATTTCAATGAGTTACAATAAAATTGATGCAGTTTTTTTTTTTTTTTTTCAAATCTTGTTTGACTTGCCCAAAACCGCCCTTAAAGGTAATGGAATCATAGGAAGAAACTTTTCAAAGGTAATAGAAAGGTATTTTTGCTTCAACCAAAAACTATTTTTAGTCGTGTTTTAAATTGAAGATATTCTCCCCTTTCTACTGATTCGATTTTTCTATTTTAGTTACTATCACATCTGCTCAATCGAAGAACATTTAAGTTGTACTAATTTATATAGCTGCATTCTTCGGAACTAGTCAATATTAAACTATACATCTGTAAAAATTAAAAATTTTAACCAAGAAATAAATTCTTGTTCATTTTGTTGTACTTACACTTTTCCGTCTAAAAATAGCTTTCCTTCCATGGCCCTATTAAAACGTGTTGATATAAAGTGATGAATCCACATTTAATTTTGTAATTGTTTAGGTAATGGGAGTAAGTGTTGAAGTGTACTAGTGTTGTTAAGTTATCTTGAGGTTTCGGCCCCGGGTGTTGTGATGTTCATATGTGTACTTCAAATTATATTTATTTATGAAAAATGAAAAAAATACAACTCAGATTATTCCGCAGAAAAATACAGTCGACTACGAAGAGTTGTTGAATTTTTTTTTTTTTTCTAGTCAGGATGTTGCTGCATCCAACATTACAATTTCAGGGCAGTCCTTAAAGCTCAAATTTGTATATAACGGCTTTTACTAGGAACTACAAGAGTTGTGTCAATATTTTGGAAGCTTATTGCAGCCATATTAAAATTCTAAACTATTGTTACTTTTTAAAAATATTTTTGAAATACTTGGTAAACGACTCCATGAATAAATGCGCAGGATGTCTTAATCGATATCAATTACTAAGTACAGATATACGTACAAACTCTTAACTAACATCTTTATCTTCAATAAATGATTTAACCCCCCCCCCCCAAAAAAAAAAAAACAAAAAACAAAAAAACAGTGTTATTCGAAAAAATAAAACGAAGATCAAACTTGCATTCTTTAGAAGAGCAATATCTTAGGAATTCCAGAACAGTAACTGAAAAAGGTATTTTATTAATAATTAATAATGGGGAAATAAGAAATTATGAAAGGCAGCGGGAAAAACCTTATTGTTTCCGATGCTTTGTGATTTGTAATTTATTTATAATCTATTGATTTTATTAGGCATCACATCATCTGATGAAACAAAAAATAAATGTGGCAGTAGCCCTTAAACATAAAGTTCCCAAATAAAGTGATCCTAAATTTCATAAAGTCAGCAAGAAAACAATAAAACTTATATTAAAGACTAACCATTAAAGCAATCATTAATACAAATCTTCACACAAATATACAATCTACTCCTAAGACAAATACACCATTAATGAGAACTCAATATGCTATGAACAATAACAACTTTGAAATCTATTACATACCAGAGCACAAGTTAATTAAAAACAAAACAATAAAGTCATAAGTTACAAGAACAATAAACTATTTACAAGAAACTATAAAAAGTGGAAAGCAAAATTCCTACTGAGAAACTAAGCAATATCATAATATGCCATGCCAGTGATGGAGAATATATAGATGGGCATTAGTACTAAGAATAAATGGCCACAAGTCTGAGTTTAATATAAATAAAATAAAAATAACAGAAAATTAGACCAACACGCTGTAGAGAATGAAACTAAATTAAATTATAAAAATATTAAGATTTTAGGCATAGAATTCAGTCAAATTAAAAGATTATTTAAAGAGATGGTACATAGGAGTAAAAACAAAAATATATATAATAAACAAACAGATATAAACTAAGCTCAACTGAACAAATTCAATATCTGCTTGATAAATAAGTAATACTTAAATAAAATAAATAAATAAAATAGTTCAAATAATTTGAAAGACCCATAGGTTGCCTACGAGAACGGGGCCTAAAAAAATAAACTAAACTAATTTTTTTTTGTAATATTATAAATAACACAATTTTGTTCATGCTAGTTTTAATATCTTCATTTATTGCAGAAAATTATATTTATATTTTCATATTAACTGCCTTGACCGAACCCCAACTAAAAACATCTACTTCTATTTATGAGGTTCTTGTGTGACAGACTTGTAAAATTTTTTATTGGTTCATTAAAAAAAGATGGGATGAATGTGATGGTGAGAATTAAGCCCAGACATAAGTGGAAACATAAAATTTCATATTTACCGATCACGATATTTTTTGCTACCTTTTAATTCAATTAATATCCTAATTTTTCTAAAATTTCCGTATTGGAGAGATTTCGAAATTTAGAGAGTTGATTTTTCTTATTCAGATAGAGGAACTGCTTCTATTAAACATTATTTTCCATGCCATATTTTTTTTTCATTTACATTATAAATGGTTATTTTTTAAATATTATTTTTTTATGGTATTTAATCCCACGTAAATTTTACTATTTTTTAGTGAAAGGGAACAGAATAAAAAATATAACTGTCCCAGCCAGGACTCGAACCGGTTAAGGAACTTATCAGACTGGTCCCGGTAGCATAATTGGTAAATGAACCGGCTCTGATAGCTGGAGATCAAGGTTCGATTCCTGGCTGGAACAGTTAGATTTTTTATTCTGTTCCCTTGCACTAAAAATTATTATAAATGGTTATATTCAGTTCAATTAGCAAACATTTGATAAATAAGTATATATTTCCCAGTTTTTCAAAAATACATTTCTCTTATTATTTTATTTATTTAATGAATATTTCATTTATCAGAATGAATCTGCCTAATACTTAGATAATCTTTCTCATTTAGTATTTCTTTCATTTACTTAAAATTTTTGCATTATTAATTAATAATATTTTAAAATATTAGTATTCTTCTAAAAATTATTTTGTTGTGCATTTCTTTCGATACTTTAATAGGATATTGTCTCTTTGATTTGGGTATCAGTAAATATAAGCTTCCCGTCCTCAAGTCTTACCAGCTGTGTAATGATTTTATATAATACTATAATGATTNGAGAGTGGTGTCATTGGTCACCTTCTCTCCTCATGTGATTGATATTGTATGTCATTTTTTTTTCTCTAATTCATTGTGGTGATTAAATTACAAAATGTTTTAATTTAACGTGTGAGAATGGTCGGGGTTTCGGCCAGGAAGAAAAAAATATACACCAAAATTTGGAGTAATATTTTTATTTATGCCAACGTTTCGGCTTAGCTAGTAAGCCATCATCAGGGCAATGGCGTTGGGTGGAGAAATCTCCCCAGGGTGGTTGTTCACATTGTAAACTGCAGAAAACAACTTCAGTTTTTCCAAAATTATATATTTTCTTCTTCTTATAAAAATTGTTATTGTATTAAACCAAATAAAAGTTAATTCAACTTAACTTATTATAATTTAATAATTCAATACTTCACATTATTTTATTTAAGTAATTTACATATGTAATATAAGCAATTTATTATACTATATAATTTTAATTCACTAATGGGTGCATTGTTATTAAAAGGGATTATTTATAGATAAACATTTGTTTAGAATGCTGTTGAGGGTTCTGCTATTGCTAAAGGTGCATCTATCATCAGAGATTTTTCTCAGTTTAGAGAATTAACTTTAGGATTATGATTTCGAGTTATTCTTTTTCTCTAACTTTCATATATGTGACCTGTAATTTGATATAAATTACAAAAATTAATGGCCTCCTCAGTTTACTTCGGTAATCAGGTTTATTATAATTATTTACAAATAATTTTTATTATATACTAGAATAACCTTCTGATTTATTTGTATAATTTCAAACCTTTTTCCTCTTGAAAGGCTTTTTCATTTTGAAAAAATATATCATTTAGAGGTTTTGAATGTTATATAAAACGTCATATTATAGATATAAGCTTTAATACCTGATATCATTCATTTTTCAGTATATTTATTTTAAGCTGGCGTAAAATGTATTTTTAATTCATCTAATCATTTGAAAAAGTAGGTAATGGTTTAGCTTAGTCATCGTCTAATTATTTTAAGTTCATGAATCTGATTTACGTCCATAGATTTTCCATAACATCTTTTTTTTTTTTAATCCACCTCAATTCGACAATTCAATAAAATTTAGTTCAATATAATGGAGCTGGATAACTGAGAAGCTTCTAATAAAAATGACGGTTAGTTTTTGGGAATCGGAAGCTAATTCTCAAGAGGAATTACAATTTCGAATAAATGAAGTTAAGTCATCATCATAATAAGTTTTAATAAATTTAAAAAAGTAAAATTAAAGTGGCATTATCACAAGTCTTAATCTTTTGTAAAGAGGTTACAATAGTCAGTCTAGACATCATGGAAAGTTAGTTCAATATAAAATTGAGGTCAGTACAACATGGGGTTTTCCAAAATGCCTGGCAATGATTGAGTCATGTAAATACAATTATAAGAAATATGCTACTTGCTCTAAATTGAACACATCCATAAATTTCTTTCAGTGTCAAATTTTGCTGACATTATCATATTAATAACTATTAGTATGTAAGAGAAGATAAAAGATTTGAATCACTATGAGTTTAAGATCATAATTAATTAGGCTTAAATGTCAAATATAAATAAATAGAGGAAAGCTATATTAATTTACCCTAAATACTAGTATTTATGTGAATTAATATAAATTAGTCTAAGGGATGGATATAAGTCTAAATAATGCTATATTTAGCCATGTTAGTGTGATTTTCTGTTTTTAATGAAAGGTCACCCATTCTATTCAAATTTATTAATCATTCATTAGTGGTGAAATATTCGGGATACAAGTAATTCATTGAAGTCCACATTTTACCAGAGGCCAGAGATTGAAAATCACTTTTCATTTGACTATCAAAGAAGTTTTAGTTCCACTAGGCATTTTTTTGTAGAAAAAAAAGTCTGACACTTTCTTTTTGTGCAAGGAAGATGTTCGAGTTAGTTGCAAAGAAACAAAATAAACAATGAAACTCCATGCCATTACAAAAATAGTCAGCAACTTAAGGTGAGGGGCATACCTTAACTTAAGACACCATTTTATTCATTGTATCAGCTTCTAGGAATAAACCATACATTTCTGCAATCATTAAGCAGGCATTTCACTGTGTGCTGCCAACATTATTCAATTTTTCTGTAATTGACTCAGATGAGATATCTAATGAAGTATATAGATGATGCCTTATGCCACAGCGCTATGTCTTGAAGTGAATGTTGATTATGCAATTCGTCCCTGGTATAAAAATTTATAGACAAACCATCAGATCATTTTTTTTAACAGCCCAAGTTGAGTAAGTCAAAGGAACATAATTGGCCAATTAACCCCTATTCAAGGAAAACATTTCTATTTCCCAAGAAATAGACATAATTTGACTGTTACGTCCAATAAGCAAAGAAACGGTCTTAGGATGCATATGATCCTGCTTCCATGCAGGCAACAGAATTGAAAATTGACAACTAAGCCATTGAAAGAAGGAAAATGGCTGATTCCAACTGATTATTCCTAATTCTGTTAATTTTAGAATACACAATATCTCTGAGGTGATGAAAAGGTACTAGTTCTGGGTAGTAATTTTATTATTTTAAAATTTTCAAATAATTACATTAATTGATTTAAGAGAAATTAATTTTTTCTAAAAATACACAATTTTTTTACAATCTTTACACTTGAGTACATTTTAAGACTAAATATTATTTTACACCTATCTTTTACAGAATGTTCTATGATAAAACAAAATCATCAAAGAAACACATGTACTCATTATTATTTAATAAAGACTTGTGCTAAAAATGTACTAAATTTTTAGCAGAGAATTAAACATATTTATTCTCTAAATATTAATATAAAAATAATAGATTACTATTTTTAACAAAAATATCTTCAAAGCTACTCTCTTAGAATATGTTTTTCTTTTTAGCACCTTCACATGATAGCTTTGATTAGCAAAATACTTTCCTTTTGAAGATATATTTAAAATATATGTCACTCACATATCAATAAAAATTATTTCATGAAATTAAGTATATAGATTAGTAATAAAACCTTTATTAAAGTAAATAACTCATCAATAATTAGAAAGAAAACATGAATAAATAAAGTACCAAAAAATAAATTTGATAAGGGAATGAAACAATATTATTTACTTTAAAAAAATATATTTCCTTTGGAGTGTATATAAATAAGATTTTTTTTATTGTCAATAAAATTGCTGAAACTAATAGAGATGGTTTTAATGATAAATTAATAAATAACTATTAATTAACTGTAATTATTAAAAAATTATAAATTTATTATTAAGTGATTAATTTAAAGAATCGTATCACTGTTGAGATTTTATAATCCCATTAGGAAAACTTTGTTACACCAAACCACAAATAGCTTACGGGATAACGACATTGTTTTCCAAGATAAAATGAGTGCAGCCATTATTTATAAATAGCTTATTTTATTAAATATTTCATTACATTCAATATTTAAGAAACATATCACGTGCCCATTATTAAGATGACATTTCTTTTATTTGAATTTCTGGCCTTGAAGTATTTATTATGAAGCACATAACAAAAACTACTGCCATACTATTTATTTCACAGCAAGATGTTTTTACGACCTTATGAAAGATACATCTGAAATCAGAGCTATTAGTTAGTGCAGTTAGCCAAAGGCAGATCACATATTAAAAAAAAAAAAATGCTCATGAAGTAGATGTTTATGGTCAAAAACTCTCCATTTGAACTTATACTCATGAAGGTGTATTTTAATAAATTTTAGAAAAACCAACATTAATTTCATTAACATATTTTTTAATACTTCATATACTTTTTACTAGAATCAAAATGATCTTTATTTTAAACCAGCTATTTCTTATTATAATTCAGATGGGCCTAGAACAGTCACAGTTATTAATTTACACATTGAGTGTAGTATTTTAAAAGAAAATAATATATTAGCTAAGTATATATTTAATAAATGTCGAGAGTACAGGGAAAGCATATTGGAGAAAGGCTAAACAATAATTATAGAATGCCTCTTGCAAGTATCTATTTAATTTATAATGACTATTGGATACACACCTCATAATTATACTTTTTAAATTTTATTGTTATGATTAAATATTGCAGCTATGTATGTATTTTGACTTTATGTTTATACTTTATCAGGTAGATTTAGTATACTGATTTATATTTCTGATCTATTTGAAATAAATACTCATATGGTTTTAAATTGATTATTCTTTTAAAAACTAACTTCCATTGAAATAAACCCTCAAAGATCGAATTTTGTGTTTGGTACCCTCTCAGTAGTAGTGAAGTATAAAACTTTCTTTTTGAGCTCACCTAAAATATTTCATTAATAAGAATTTCAACATGTCCTCTTTCATTAGTTTTTAAAATGCATAGTTTGTATTAGGTAACTACATTGTTTAAAATGAGGTAAGACCTTATGGAGAGGAGGGATAATTGTATTTAATGAGTACTCCATAAAATATTTGTACCAAGAATAATGTAGTTGGTTGTTACAAAGTCTTACTATAAGTGATTCTTATAAGTACAAGCCACAGAGATTTCCATTTTCAAAGAAAAAAATCTTACACAGCAAAAGAAAAACTTATTTACATGAATTACATTATATCCTCCAGCCCCTTATTTATTATTCATTATAAAAAATAAAAATAAAAGCACTTAATTTACTTAAGTTCTTAAAATCACAATTCATTAGTTTAACGAGTAATCTTACTATGAAAAACTTTTTTTAACATAATTACTTATTTCGAAGCAAACTTAAAATATACTTATAATTAATATTTTATAATTGTCTATTTATAGTAAGTAATCTAGACAGGAACTTGACAAATAAATGGCTAAAAATATAAGTACTAATTATATTGTAAAGGCATCATGGCATAGTTCTTCACTGTTATGTACATTGGACAAATGCACATTATTATTTCTTTATTTAATTCACTGCTCATAACAAACTTTTCAAAAGCTTATAGTTTCTACTAATGTATATAACTTACAATTTTGCCATTAAGGTTAATATTGATTGTTCTATGGGGATATCATGGCTACATTTTGCTAAAACCCTTGTTTTCCTTCAAAAATTTATTTTTTGCAGAAATATTTTCTATAAAAACTTCACAGATACATACTTAGTGAGAATAGCATGATTGTCTAGATATCCATTCATTCTTGCCTGGATGTTTGCCTCTGCTAAGACAATAGCATCATACCTCTAACTAGCCCTGATGAATGTATGTATAAGCTAAAAAGCTATTTATGCCAAATAAATCTTTGTGGGAAGACAATCAGTAATTATTTATTAAAATATAAAAATTAAATAAAATAAGAAATGGATTGTTTTTGTATTATTAATTATAATTTATTTTTCTCACAATTTATAACACAAACGTAAGATCAAAAGCTAAGGCTTAATTGAACTCAAGGTTAAGCCAAACCTAAAGTTAAATCACCTTTTAAGTTCCTCAACTTTTTGTAAGTTTCAGAGTAAATATTTATAAATTCAGTAAATTGTTAAACAACTATATCATAAAAATTAATTTATGAAAAAAAACTATATTTTTATTATAGAACCATTAAATGTAACAATTTTTATGTTTTAGATTATAAAGGTAATTTTGTTATTATTGTCCTTTGGGAACATGAAGTATTAATTTATGTGGAGCAGGTCAAGCATATTCTGACTGCTAGATTTATTGATAAAAGAAGAATGGTAACCAATAAGATCTGAGTGTTTGCAAGAGTATGACAATATCTGGTTGATTATTACAAAAAGAATAACAAAAGTAACTTGGTTCTGGGACCATATTATCAGAGGGAAGTTTTATGTAATAGTTTATTTACACTAATTTTTATGCAGCCATTAAATATAAATACTGATCATTGGTATATTATGTTTTTTAAACACAATGTTTATTAATAAAATTAAGCTGTCTAAGTTTAAAGACTTAATATGTAAATCAAATATTCATACTTATTGGCAGTTAATTAAAAAAAACAAAAAAAAAAAAAAAAAATCAAAATTTGAAGGAGACAATTAAAAAAGATTATTGGTTGATTACTATTTAATAAGTTAAAAGTTTTAGTAATTAATCTAAGAAAACTTGGATCTTTTTAAAATTATTTCACAATAGATAATCAACAAACCTTTAATAAATACTGAAAATGTTCATAAATTCAAATTATATTACATTATTAATACAGTTTGTTAATTAGGAGACTTGACTGATGCTTAATTTGAGAGAGGTACATGCAGAGGCTCTTTAATTTCTTTACAATAATATAAATTAACTAAAGATAAAATATTAAATTAATTTCTTGATTGGAAGCTGGTATTTGTTTTTAAGATCGAATTCATGAGAAACATGCTAAATTCTACTGAAAGAAATTCATTAAATAATTTAATAATAAGCACTTTATCTTGTATTAATGCAGGTTTTTTTTTTATGGTTCTATAATTATCGTCTTAGAGTTTGTTCATTGTATGGAATACGTTACAGAATAAATTAGAGTGCATAAACTTGTACAATAAAGTTATTCTACTGTTTGACTTTTGTTTTTAATGTCCTAATGATTATAAAATCTGTTCTTTCAAATTAATAAAATACTGCATTCAGCAATTGGTAAGTTTATCTGAATACCCTTTATTATAAATAAGATTTCATCTAAATTTTATTAAACTATTCCATAACATTTATTTTAATTTAAAAGCAAAAATTTTTTTAATGTTCAAGGCACTTACAAAATTTATTAAGTAGTTTTTAAGTTTTGGCATTAATTATATTTTAAATTAATTGGTTATGAAACTAAATGGACATCTAATAAAAATTATATTGCAATAAAAATAGAGACCTACTTAAACTTAATTTACACTATATTATATATAATAACAAGTACAGCCTTTGAATTTGAATGATAAAGCATGATTTTCCGTACCATCAGAATTTTACTTTAACATTTTCAATCAGTAATGTATAAAGTCTACTGTATCATAAGAATTTCTATACTGTGACACATTAAAATAGTTAATAGTTCAGTTTAAAATATAGCATGCAATAAAGAAACAGACTTAATTATTATTTACTCAGATACAAATTAAACTATTAAAACTAAATAAGGATCTTGATGAAAGCTACATTGCAGAAAGCTTGCCACCTTAAAAATTCTTTTTAACTCGCCTAAACTCACATTTTTTTTCTCATACACCAGTTACTTATATTCACATTAGAAATAAAAATAGATTAAGTTCGTTTCATATACAACATTTAAAACTGTTTTTTTTTTTTACTAAAAATTTAACAATTACAAGCTAATAAGTAATGGAATGAGATGGATCATAAAAGTAAAAAATTTTAAAAATCTAGAACCAATATTTTCATAATTAAAGATTTGATTCTGCATTTCCATCTCTATCAGTTCACAATTTTCAATTCTGTCCTTAAATATGACTATCTTTCCAGAATTTTATAATTTCTGAAATGGATTATATTATTTTAGCACTTCAGCACTTTAAACCAGGATGTAATGAATTAAGATTAATACATAATACTGATAGAAAATCATAAAAGAAAATTCTTTCTACCATGCTAAGAAGCTAATCTCATTTGATTCAAAATTATGAAAAAGAAAAGAAACCAAAAAACTAGCATTTAATTATTACACTTATTAAATGTATTGGCAAATATCAGCAAGAATATTTTTTATCACATTTGAAGTTGATAACTCATTGCAAGCTAAAATTACACCCATAAAGAGATTAAGTGCTGAAGCAATATATTGAGGGAAAGAATTACTTTAATATTTTTATTATTATTTTTTAACTGAACTGTCTAATTATTTGGTGAATGAAGCAGATGTATAAAGTTCATCCCCTTTTTTGCTAGGAATGAAGTTATCAAGATTGTAAAAGAATGGAGAGTCCCCTTCACACTTACTTCAATGGAAGCTATGCCTTCTGAAAGCAGCCAAGTCCAAATGAAATTGAAGTGTAAAAGAGACTTTTATTCTTCCATTTTCTAGTAGTAAAAGGCTTCATACAAATTAGTCAGAGGTTGTCTGCGGCATGGGAGTGACCCTGGATTTTCTGTGACTTTGAGAATGGGACTATTGGTCTTGAAAGTGTTAAGCTGTTAAAGAAGTAAAAAAAAAAATAAAAAAAAAAAAATATATATATACTTGAGACTTAAGTATGTTCTCTTATCTACCA
>KZ808155.1:240508-252585 GCA_000696205.2 Oncopeltus fasciatus | reverse complement strand
TATATATATTTATATACATATATATCGGATAACAAGATTTATTGATTTTTAGCATTAATTGCTCAATTTGTAAATTAATTTAGCAATTAAAACAAAACGAGAAATGAAAATACAATGTTGTATAAAATTTTAGGCATTTTAGAAAGTTCATCACAAATTAGCTGAAAAACTGAGCTGATTACTCGTATTTCATTAATGATGGACATATATAAATCAAGGAAGAGTGTAACGCTCAACCTTCGTACTTAAATTTGTAAATACTTACATTAATATTTTCTTATTGTGTGGATGCTATATTCGACAAACTAAAATTTACTCCTACCAAAGTCAATTAAGTTTTTAAAACGTTAATTATAGTGAAGATAATACGTTTATAAAAATTTTTGGTATTCTGTAAATGCTCTCCTATATCCGATTTTTGTAAGGCTAATGATATTGAAGACTGGGACTTCAAACTTTAACCTGCATACCCCTCGTCTCTCGTTGACTTCAGCCATAGAAGGACTCACCTATCGGCAATCTTGTAGACTTGTCTTGTTTACATGGGAAAGTCTGGGTCAATATTCACATTCTGCCATCTACGAGAGACTCTCTCCTGAAAGTATTGAAATCATTGATATGGAGCGTAAACAGACATCGCATTGAGCGTTCTAGGAGACCTCGACTCTCGCTTTTAGTGAATTATTCTGATTTTCTCTGGCGCACACAGGCCTTCAACTTCTTATCAAGAGCGTCTTCACCTGTCCTTCTTCGGAGAGGCTAAAAATGTCTTAAGAGGAAAAAAAATGAGACCAATGGAGGAATGCGAATCTCCTTCACACTTCAAATTTATTTGTGCTCAACTGCTTTCAGGAGGCACAGCTTTCGTCACTATAGTTTCTTAAGAAGAAGAACTCCGGGTTTTCTCTACACAGAGCTATAAATTTCTGAAGATGATATGTGATAAAATAATTAAAAACCACCCCTGCAGTTGGTCATATCAGGCCTGTATAGACGTAGAAAACTTTCTTAATCTAATCCGTTAAAAATAATAAATCAGCTACTTACATTTATAAGATAAATGCGAGGGAATAGAATACAAAAATCTTACTACCTCAGCCGGGACTTGAACCCGGGTCTCCTGCTTTCCGGGCAAGTATGCTATCCTTTACACCAACGAGGCTAGCTAGATAATTTCTTCTATTCCACGCACTTTACTCTGAGTCTAAACCCCCGAGTAAGAGGTTTAAGAAGACTCTCGTGTTTTCCCTATATTTCTTTTTTTTAAATACTGTATTAGTTGTGGTATTTAATTCCACATTAATTGTATACATTAGATGTGAGGGAATAGAATAAGAAATTCTTAATACCTCATACGGGACTCGAACCCGGATCTTCTGATTTTTTTAATTCTAGATGTGGGATTAAATACCACAACGAATACTAATTTAAATTTATAAGTTTTTTTTTCTGTACGAATTCGAAAAGTTCAAGCAAACGCTACTCAAGAATTTATTTTTTACTTATACTTTAAAGGAAAATATTTTCCTAAAACTATTGTCAGTTTTCATAGTTAAGTAATAGCTCATTCAAATGGACTGACTAAAGAATATTATTCTTTTTATAAATATTATTTTTATTGTGGTATTTTATCCCACGTAAATTTTAAATAATCAAGTGCAAGGGAATAGAATAAAAAATCTAATTGTCCCAGCCAGGGTTCGAACCAGGATCTCCTGCTATACGGGCAAGCGCGTTAGCCATTTACGCCACTGAGACTAGCCAGATAAGTAATTAAATTCCCAGCACTAGTGTCGAGAGTCGAACCCCCGAGAAAGACTAATATGTCGTTATAAATATTTTATTTGGTTGTGGTTTTTTATCCCACGTAAATTTTAAACAATTAATGAGAGAGAATAGAATAAAAAATCTAACTGTCCCAGCCAGGAAACGAATCTGGATCTCCTGCTATCCGGGCCGGTGCACTTGCCAATTGTGCTACCAGGACGCGCCAGGTATCTCATTCAATTCCCTCTACATTGTCGAGAGCCTAACCTACGAGAAAGACAAGAACTTCGTCTTACACTCGAAGGAGATGACATTGTCAAGCTATTTGTCGACTCTCGTCATTTACTTTATTTAATTTTTTCTTTATAAATATTTTATTTGGTTGTGGTTTTTTATCCCACGTAAATTTTAAACAATTAATGAGAGGGAATAGAATAAAAAATCTAACTGTCCCAGCCAGGAATCGAACCTGGATCTCCTGCTATCCGGGCCGGTGCACTTGCCAATTGTGCTACCAGGACGCGCCAGGTATCTCATTCAATTCCCTCTACATTGGCGAGAGCCTAACCTACGAGAAAGACAAGAACTTCGTCTTACACTCGAAGGAGCTGACATTGTCAAGCTTTTTAAGGGATAGTACTTCCTGGCTGGGACAGTTAGATTTTTTATTCTATTCCCTCTCATTAATTGTTTACTAATATATCGTTTTATGCTCGAAGGAGCTAATATTGTCAAGCTATTTAAACGACTCTCGTTATTTATTTTTTAATTTTATAAATATCATTTTTATTGTGGTATTTGATCCAATGTAAATAAAGAGTAATATTCATTCCTTGTCAAGTTCCAGTTCAAACTCCACAAACTTGTGTGGGACGGTTGGAGTGCTCCTCGTTTTTCCTGGTCCCTGAAAGCCCCAAGACAAGGGCAGAATTTCAGGAGTGATTGTGTCTCGAAGGAGTATTTGAATGGCGTTCCTCAAGGAACCCCTCAATTTCTGGGGGCTTTCGAAAGCCCTTTGAGAGGCAAAGCTTTCGGGAGGGCTTTATCTCGCCGGCATCCCTTTATCAGAGAGCCTGAACAGCACTGGGTGTACAATCCGGGTTTGCCCTGAATGCGCCGAAGTAAGCTAAGTACACTTGGTGTTTACACTTATCTCTGGGCTCTTTTTTATTGTGGAAGGGAATCCAACTTCAAATATGGTACACAAATGCCTATCCAATAATACACTAAGACCAAGGAGATAAATTCTTGGCTTGAATAGACATTGGAAACCAACCTCTCGGCAGTTAAAGATTTTAAAAAAACAAAAAAACTCTACATACTTTATAAGTGGATTCATTTATTTAACTCAATCAAATAAGGATAAAAATTTTAGAAAATTAATTTAGTTTATTCGGTTCTAAAAAAAATTATTCATGTCACAAACTAAAAAAAAAAAAAATATTAAAATTAGACATGTAATTTATGAATTAGACTTGTCCCAAACACGTTCACCTTTACTCTCATTTTTGTAAATGTGTTTGTTTGCCTATGGATTATGCTGTCTTCTGTCTTTTTGCGTTGTCGTTGGTTTGTGCGTCGTCTGTTCGTTTGCGTTTGTGTGTTCGTTTTAGTAATAATAATAACACAAACGCAAACGAACAGACGACGCACAAACCAACGACAACGCAAAAAGACAGAAGACAGCATAATCCATAGGCAAACAAACACATTTACAAAAAACTTTCGAAACACTTAGGACACCTCAACAAAGGGGATTACAAATAATCCCTACCTCAACTTATACCTGGAATAATGGACGATGACCCTCAACTCGCGCATGCAACATACCTGATCACCGACATAAGTGACCCCTACAGCTACCTGACACAACTAACACACAGAAAAACACAGTTGAATACGGACCGTGACAGTGAACGTACGTATTCGGCCAGAAGATGGACAGTGTCCGAAAGCGCTCGCCAACGGGAGATGTTCAGAAACCAAGGAAGACGGAGAATATAAGGTATGAGAGTTCTATATTCATTGGTGGTAGAAATAATAATAACCCTTTACGTTCACCTTTAAATTATTTCATATACCAATAAGTTATTAGTTTACGTCAAGAATTAATTAATTTTTTCTTTTAGGCAATTTCTGTAGAAAAAAATCATTTTTTGATGGCTTTAGAAATTAATAGGCTTAGAAACATATTTCCTTGGAAATTGAGAAAAGATGTGTATAATACTTTAGTATTTTGTATTTAACTTATTTACAGAAAATACTGTTAACCAACCCCAGAAGGTCAACCTACTGTTTTTTCATTTACTCACAGATTTACTGTTTAGTGACAGTTGTAATTTGCAAAGTAAAATAATAAGTCCTTTCCAAGAGTAAGTTAAACAAATTTTCAGTTTCAATAAAGATGGACTTAGATAAGAGAGTACAGCGAGAAGTATGATCGGTAAGACTGGCTGTAGACTCTCCGGGAGGGACAAAAGGAGAAGTGAACAACACTCCAAGTTACATTCTTTAAACTACATTTTTCGCAAAAATATTACAAATAATAAAATGTATTTAGTTTCAAGTAACTGAAATTTTTTGGGACCGTAAATGTTATTATTAGGTGCTTCTTTGTTGGGGTTAGGTCAAGGTAGATCCAAAAAATACAAATTTAAAAAATGTGTATTTTTTAAATCTTCTGCCAACGTTTCGACTTGTATTGTAAGCTATCTTCAGGGCTATCATGAAGGCGAGAGAGGAACGTTGTGTCCCTAACATCACATTTTCATGACTGGGTCATGATTCTCTGATTCTCAGTCATGGAAATGTGAGTGTAAGGACACGACGTTCCCCTCTCGCCTTCATGATAGCCCTGAAGATGGCTTATAATGTAAGCCGAAACCTTGGCAGATAATTATTTTTTTGGATCTATCTTGACCGGACCCCAACAAAAAAAAAACATCTAATGTATTTAGTTTATTGCTTTTTGTACTCCCAATGGTAACATGATTGCTCAGTATGGTTATATTTGAATTTAAAACAGAATCCATATTATTAGTATAGAATTTATGTTACTGTGGAATACAGCGTAAAATACTTATATGTAATAACACAAACTACTATATAAAGTGTATGGCGTGTGTATTTGTGTTTGTCTGAGAGTTTAAGTAGGAGACGCCGTTTGTGTTGTGTTTAGTGTACGTGATTCTCATAACAAAAACCTTTGTTCATGACCAGTTCCTACGGTCTTTTTTTTTACTTGGAAAAAAGGTAGGTGGAATTAAAAAAATTAATTTTTAATAATTAATTCTTCGGTTTTACTCAATTTGGAAGAGACTAGCGCCAATTAAATGTTGCCCGTGTTGTATGGAAGAAACACTCCACAAGTAGATGAGATCAGGCAGTCTGCAAGTGACAACTCATCTAAGGGGTTAAATTTCTGCAGAAAGACATCATTCATAGCTGATGGAATCAGGACGCAGGAATAATCACCCTGCTCCTGGATATGTTATATTGTTTGCGTCAGGTAGTTGTAGATCATTGTGTTTCTGATAATAGTCTCGACAAACACATATGAGACTGCTGTTAATATATTTATAGAGACGACTGCATCTTTTGTGTATTACAAAACCAAAATTTTATAGCAGTAGCTTAGATAAGCTTACAACAATACAGCTATAAGATGACAATAAATTGAGCTAAAATTTTATAACATGCAAGTTACGAGCTCAAAATGCTATTGTTGTTGGATCACTTACTGATGCAATTCAAGTTAATCCTACCTCCAATTACCTCTGCAGGGGATGCATCGAAAATTCATACTCTTCATACCGTAGCACTATTACACCAATTTAATGAGTTCCAACGCTTCCCGACCAGTGATTCGTGCTATGCAAGCACATTACAAAGCCGGTGTAAAAGTTTTTTCTCAAAATGCGACTGTTTGTGAGTGAATTTTGATACAACTAGCGTCATCTATTGCCGGAGTTAGCGAACCACTTTAAGGATATCATTTAGCCAACGAGAAATAAGCCTAGTAACTCAGCGATCACTAATATACACAGGCAGTGTATACGGTGACGTCATATGTATAAAGTTATTCAAAAATTCTTCATCTAAGGACATATATTTAATATTGGCCATACCATCCTAATCCACTAGCACAGACCTTGTCTTCATACTCTAACCCCTACAACCCACCCCGTCGACACAAACGAAGACAGCCCCGCGACCTCCTGGGGACATGGTCTGTAAATAATGAGAATGGTGTCATTGGTCACCTTTTCTCCTCATGTGACTATCATTAATGTCTTTTTTTTTTTTTTTACTATTCATTGTAATCAAATTGCAAAATGTTATTTTTATTTTCAACAAAATGTAATATGTAAATAAAGGTTGTAAAAAAAAATGTAAGTACTGTAGGTATATAATTCACTCATTTCCGTGACTACAAGACCGTTGATGCTGANGTGACCTCCTGTGGACATAATCTGTAAATAATTTGAGAGTGGTGTCACTGGTCACCTTCTCTCCTCATGTGACTATCATTAATGTCTTTTTTTTTTTATGAATAGTTGTAATCAAATCACAAAGTGTTTTTATTAATTTTTAACAGAATGTAATATGTAAATAAATGTTATAAAAAAATTTTATTATTCATGTTCAAATATTTATTTTTTCTTACCTTGTTATAATTATACCTTTTACTGTGGAATTAGAAATATAATTCTCATTATTTTTAAATTTTGGTTGAGAATGTGGATGGACCCCAACAATAAATTGATTGAAGTTCCTTTTAATATTAATTATTGTACGTTTTAGGCTAAATATTTAATAAAACGTTTTCACTAATAAGATAGTGTAAAATTTAATTTTTAGTTGTTTACGTTCCCTAATAGGCCTAGAACAAACGCATTTCCCCCCGAAAATTTCGGAACTGCAGAATTTCCATCAAAAGTGTATCGCCCCTTGTCCTCCCAGACTTCAGGGCCCATTGACAGCCTTATCGGGCTTCCTTCTTCCAGCTGTCCTTTCTCCCTTACGTCATCAAAATGCACATTTATAGATCTCTATAGATGAATAAGTTTGAGGGAAATTTGCTTAATTTACGCTGTAAGCTCGTTTTTCTGTTATTTTGGTCCCTCTCGAATTGAAATATATCGTCCTTGAAGGTAACTCCATCTCAATCTTTAAGTTTATTTGGTTGATTAAATATAAATAAAATAAATATTTAAGACGAAAAAAGAAGAAAAGAAAAGAAAATGAATGTATGATGTACTGTGTGGTAGAAGAGGATACTCAATGTATAAAATACAATCAATGTTTGTAATGAACAATAATAACAATTATTACTGACATAAAATAATTCATAAAAGAATGCTGGAATAGCTGAGCAGAAAATATAAGCAAATAATCGTAAAAAAAAGTGTGGATATAAAGAAAGGGGATATTATGTATATGCTTCAACCCCCTAAAAAGACAATAACACATAATATTCTGTAAATGGAACAGTAAACGACCAACTCAAACAGGCAGTAAATAATGAAATAAAAGATTTATAAATAAGTACTAAAATGTCAAGAATCGACAGATAAACATTAAAGGAACAAGGAGTAGTTTTTGTTGGCTCTATTACTTAAAAAAAAAAAGTTTACTAAAACAATAATAATGCTAGAAGAAAAAAATATAATGAAGTCATAATGAAAATATAATAAATAATTAAGTTGTATTTTTTCTTCTTTTAGGATTTATTATTGTTTAAAAGCTTCTCCCCGCATATACAAATAAATTATAAATTCTGTCATGTAGGAACTGTATTATCTATGCAGATTTCCAGGGAAATGTTTCATTAAGATGGACATAAGTAAGAGTGAATCATGAATTATATTTTATAAGCCGAAAAGAACAATTAGAACAAAAGAAAAATTCAGTAAACCCAACTATATTCTGACCGAGGAGGAAGAGTGGGGGAAGAGCTCACCCTTTGTAGTTACATTTATGAATTTCTTCCCTGTACAAGTGTTTTTCGTTAAAATTTTACAGAATATAAACATTAAAAAATAACATTATGCACGTATTTTATTTTATTAACATTTTCACAACTCAAATAACAATGAAGATTAAATGTTTAAATGGAGAGTTTTTTTTTTAGCGTAGATATTATTATTAGATGTTGTTCGCGCCGTAATCCTCCTTTATCAGTCCCGAGCGCCCTAATCTCGGCACAGGGGCTGACTCACCTGAACTCGCGACCCTTCACTGAGGTTCTCATGGCATTTCGTCTCCATCGTGTGGCTCTATGTACGGACATAGAAAAAATGTACCGCCAAGTAATGGTGTGTCCTGCTGATCGGCGTTACCAGCACATTTATTGGCGCCCCTCTCCTGAATCTGAATTGATGGAATTCGAATTGAACACTGTCACATATGGTGTCACACCCTCTGCATTTTTAGCCATAAGAGTTCTGCATCAGCTGGTCCAGGATGAAGGCTCTTGTTTTCCAGAAGCTTCCGATACCCTTCTACGTAGCACTTACGTTGATGACATCATAAGTGGCGCTGATGATGTTGATTCGGCTCTTTCGTTGCGTCAACAATTGACGGAACTTTTAAAAAAGGGAGGTTTCTCTCTAAGCAAATTTTCTAGCAGCCATAACAGTGTGTTGGAAGGTTTACCTTCCGACCGTATAGAAACAAAATTCGACTTTTCTAAAGAGGAGAATACAGTCAAAGTTTTGGGGCTAACGTGGGACCCTTCCACCGATTCCTTTATGTTTTTCGTGTCTCCATTTATTCTTAAATGTACCAAACGCAATATACTGTCCTACATTGCGCGTATTTTTGACCCCGTTGGATTCCTTGCCCCCGTCATTATGAATTTAAAGCGGATCATGCAAGGTCTGTGGTTGGCCAAAGTTGATTGGGACGACCTTATACCCCCCACTATAGAGAGTAACTGGTGTCGAGTTATTCAAGAGCTGCCTGATATGTCCGCCTTAAAAATACCTCGTCCGGTTTCCACTGAAAAGGTTATCTCCTACTCTCTAGCTGGATTTTGTGATGCCTCAGAAAAGGGATATGCTGCTGCCGTGTATCTTTGCTCCCATACCCTCAAGGGTAATTTCAGTACCCTTTGGAAGGCGAAAACAAAGCTCGCCCCACTTAAAACTGTCTCCATCCCTCGTCTTGAACTATGCGGAGCCCTTTTGTTGAGTGAGCTTGTTAAATCTGCTTCTCAAATTAAACTTGCTGTTCCATTAATTAACATCCAATTATTTTGTGATTCCACCATAGTATTATTTTGGTTACAGACTCCCCCTCACTTGTTAGAGACATACGCGGCCAACCGTGTTGTCAAAATTACTGAGAACGTTCGAAATTGTGTCTGGTCTCATGTTGCATCCAATCTGAACCCTGCCGATCACGCCTCTCGAGGCGTTATGCCTGGTGAGTTTCTTAGGCCTTCTACTAAGAGACTATGGTTTAGTGGTCCTCCATTTTTGTCTTTGGATCCCTCTCAATGGCCTAACGCATTTAGTGAAGAGTATGAAATTTCATCTCTCCCTGAAGTAAGATCTCTTGTCGCAGTCTTTCCTGGCAATCCTCTTGCAGAATGTATTACCCATTATTCTACCTTTAGTAAGGCCAGACGAATTTTTGCCTATGTTTTACGATTTGTAAAGAATTCTCGGTCCCGTAAACTAAACGCAACACGTCTTCTTGGCTATCTTGCTTCTGAAGAGTTGGATGCCGCTGAATCTAAACTAGTTTACATTACGCAATCTCATTACTTTCACAATGAAATCACCTTATTGCGGGATAAGAAGCGAGTTCCCAAGAATTTAGCCCCCCTGACTCCATACCTAGATCCCCAAGGGCTTCTCAAGGTGGGCGGGAGGCTCTCCTTTTCCTCTTTGGTTGAAACCGCCAAGCATCCAATTCTGCTTCCTAAAACCGCTCACCTCTCTGCGTTATTATGCAAACGCTTTCCCGTTGAATCCCTTCACTCTGGACCCAATACGGTTCACTCCCTGTTGCGCACTAAATATTGGATCTTGTCTGTTCGCGGTCTTTTGCGCCGAATTATAAGACAAGGTCTAACTTGCCATCGCTTCCGTGTGAAGCCGTTTCAACCCCAAATGGCTTCATTACCCGCATCCAGAGTCCAACCCAGCCTCCCCTTTGCTTCCATTGGAACTAACGATTCTAAGCTGCTGACAAGAGCTGTTAGTAGTTTGGTCCCTTTACTTACTGATTAGTAAAATTGCTTCCAGCCCCCTGTAAATAGTTATTGTTGCCCTTAATTTTAGAAGTGATTCCTTTAATTTTCCTTTCTTTTTTTTTTGTCTGTGAGCTTTTAATTTATGAAAAATTATTATAATATTTGGTGGGCGGTTATGTTCGCGCCGTAATCCTCCTTTATCAGTCCCGAGCGCCCAAATCTCGGCACAGGGGCTGACTCACCTGAACTCGCGACCCTTATCGCCTAAATGCAGTGTCCCCCTACCTCTTTCTCACTCTGCTTCCAGCTCTCACTCTGCTTCCAGCTCTCATCGGAGAACTCTGCTTCCAGCTCTCATAGGAGACACTCTGCTCCCAGCTTTCATCGGAGAACTCTGCTTCCAGCTTCCAGAAACCACTCTGCTTCCAGTAGTAGTACAAAGTGTTTTAAAGTATCCATTTCGGTTTATAAAAGTCTTAGTATTTCGTGCCGCCTTATGCGCCTCCAATTCATAATACAGTCCACTTCTCTTCGTCCACTCACGGCTGCCAAGCATTCCCAGAAGGTAAGTGCTCTGAATTTTTGGGTTTTTCTCTTGGCCGAGTTAGAGACCTTTAATTTCAGGGCCGCTTTGGAGGAAAAACTGCAGATGAGTGAGAGGATCGAACTGCCTGCTGAAACTACCTTGTAAGTTGCTACCTATTATATTCTATTTTTCTTTCTTTTTCTTTTATTTTCAATATTATTTATTTACTACATTCGAACCAGCGAAAACGCCGCCACAGATGTTTTTGTGGGAGTTCGGTCAAGGTAGATCCAAAAAAATTCGAATTTTAAAATATGTGTATTTTTAAATTATTATTATTCAGTCAGTCATGAAAATTTGATCTTAGTGACACGACGTTCCCTCTCGCCTTAATGATAGCCCTCAAGCTGGCTTACAATGTAAGCCCAAAAGTTGGCAGATAAGTTAAAAAATACTCATTTTTTAGAATTTGCATCTTTTTGGAACTACCTTGACCGAACCCAACGAAAAACCTCTAATAATAAATATTATAATTTGGCCTTTCTCAGACCCTCTTTCTCTCATCAAATTTCAACCAAAAATTAATTCTTTAAAGGGTTTAGAATGAAAAGCTTGAGTGCACAAAATTGGTTTATATTTATTTTATTATCACTTGAAATTACATTTCTAAATGTATCAAGTCTTAATAAGCATTAAAAACTATATATAATATAGTTAACGAAATCATCCAATGATTTTAAAAAGGAAGATTAAACACTGAATTTGTTTCATTCTAACAGATCACAGTAAGTAAAGAGAGTAAGGATCTGTTCCAGAAAGTTTCAAAAATTTGTACGGGAAATTTAAAAGTAGTAAATAAAGCATGAAATATTCTTGCTGTAAAGGTAAGTTATACAAACCTTTCGTCATATGCTTGTTCGGGTGTACAAAGAAATGGAGTCTTTGATCCCAAGTGAAGCAGAAGTCACGTTGACCAACAGCTCAAAGAACGAAAGGACTAAGTTTAAAGGGAAATCAGTGAATAGTGTTGCATACATACTGGGTGCACAAAGACGAGGTAGACCGTACAAAACAAGATTGTTACCAGAAAGACATAATGGAATCTTACAATTGAAATAAACAAGATGGAAAAATTCTTAAATAAATATCCTCTCCAACGGCATCTAATGGACATACAGCGCTGGTGCCAGCGCTGGCGCATTAAAGTCATTGAAGGCAAATACTGTCATGTTACGTTCACACTAAAGGAAAGAAACAACCTGGCAGAATTTACTTTAACGACATCCCTATTCCAACTTCCGATTGCGTCAGGTACCTAGGCTTTTATCTTGACTCCCGTCTAACATGGAACACACATACAAAAATCAAAAGACAGGAACTAAATAGGAGACTTGGACAACTCTACAAGCTACTAAGCCGCAAGTCAACTTTAACTGTGACCAAAAAACTTACCATTTATAAGACGTTACTGAGACCTATCTGGACGTATGGAGTCGAACTGCTAAACCCTCCAACATCCAAAGAATACAGTCCTTTCAATCCAAAATCCTAAGAATCATAGTTGATGCACCCTATTACGTC
>KZ808155.1:200575-214289 GCA_000696205.2 Oncopeltus fasciatus | reverse complement strand
TATATATATAATTAAAGGCTGAGTTATTGAGGAAAATCGGACAAATAGTAGTGGTCATAACCTGAAATATATTTAGCTTAGAGTAAATTAACTGATTATAGATCATTTTGAATAATATTCCAATTGTAATGGTCAAATGAATGAGTCTCAGTATTCTAATATATATTCGAAGAAAATTGTTATGAAGGCTTGTAGCCACCCGATTTGAATGAATTTTTCTGTCCGAGCCCCATATTTGTTAAGGTCAGACATGTTTAGTTACAACACATAAATAGATACTCAATGAACATTGTGAAGAACGTCTGTTCTAGCTAGAATCACTCGTTTCTCTATCCTGCCTTTCCTCCCCACCATGTTTGTGAAGATAAGCGGAGTCAGAGTATCTCATGAGTCACACAAAGAGAATCTCTGGTAACAACACTTCTTGTCAGCGAATTCGAAACTGTTCTTCATTCATTCCCCAAATGTGTGAGTGAATGAGACACATTCAGTTAATAGCTAACAAAATGAGAAAGTTAATAAGGATAGAAGCTTCTAGAGATGATTTTCTTATTCATTCTATATTTATTGGAATAATGATTAAAAAAAAATATCTAACACACCAGTACCATNCACACACACACACACACACACACACACACACACACACACACACACACACACACACACACACACACACACACACACACACACACACACACACACACACACACACACACACACACACACACACACACACACACACACACACACACACACACACACACACACACACACACACACACACACACACACACACACACACACACACACACACACACACACACACACACACACACACACACACACACACACACACACACACACACACACACACACACACACACACACACACACACACACACACACACACACACACACACACACACACACACACACACACACACACACACACACACACACACACACACACACACACACACACACACACACACACACACACACACACACACACACACACACACACACACACACACACACACACACACACACACACACACACACACACACACACACACACACACACACACACACACACACACACACACACACACACACACACACACACACACACACACATATATATATTCACACACACACACACACACACACACACACACACACACACACACACACACACACACACATTCGCATATTCACCTACACACTCTTACATCCACATACATATGAGTATACATATATACTATATATAACATGGCAATGGGATTTATTTGTTTAATTTCTTTTTCTGTACACTAAACTAAAAGGCTTTCCAAATACAAAATACACACAAACTGAAAATCTAACACGGAGCATGCCAAACTACATTTATCGCAAAAACCTTCAAGGAATGACTGCTTTACAACCTACTAACACACACACAAAAATCAAAAGACAGGAACTCAATAGGAGACTTGGACAACTTTACAAGCTACTAAGCCGCAAGTCAACCTTAACTGTGACCAACAAACTTACCATTTATAAGACGTTACTGAGACCTATCTGGACGTATGGAGTCAAACTGTGGGGAACTGCTAAACCCTCCAACATCCAAAGAATTCAGTCCTTTCAATCCAAAAACCTAAGAATCATAGTTGATGCACAAACTTTTATTTTGAAATCAAGAAACAAGGTCTCATACAGACAAATACACACACACACACACATATATATAGGAGTCTCTCTTCATTCCTCACTGACGAAGTTCCAGAGATCTCCGAATATTTTACTCCTTGTGATTTTTCTTTTCGTGTGTGCACTGCACTCTCTATCTCATATCATATATGATAATCTCATATATATTTTCATAATATGTATTTTCTCTGTATGCTGTTGCAGATGTCACTTATTCTTATTGTGACTTTCTACTTGCTGATTGTTGCCGCAAAATAAAATTATAATATAATTAAAAATGTTATCATTGTATCATTATGGAACGGTTACAAATGTCAATGCAGGTCCTACAAACAAGTCCACATGCTTCCCTTCGATATATTTAAAAAGTATTAAATGTCCACTTTCGCTTCTCTCCATTTTTGAATTAACAAACACACGTTTCACAGCAAATTTATTCACCCTTCAGGGGATGATTTGGGTTTCCATTAATTTTCCATTGGTATTAATTCAAGCTTTATTGAGTTACAGCTGTGAGAGTTATGAAGCCCCGGCAATTTATTGCCCCCCGAGTTCTCCTCCGCCCACTGAGATATAATAATTGTGAAATTTATCAATGCCCCCTCAAAATACATCACCTCGAGTTGAATTAAACTTGTTCCCGGTCGAGGTTTTTTTCTGTGATGTGCCTTTAACCCTGACAATATGTGAAAATAATTTTTATATATTGGGAATGATGATCGGTAGTGACGTATTATCCATGTTTACTGATAGGCAAAACAAAAATACAGTTGGTTATGGTTTCTTGTTTTGTAAATAAAATTATTTCAAGAAAAATATAATTTTGCTGTACATTTCGATATATTTGTGTACATAATTCACATTTTAAACTTTGGACTTCGTAAAAAACTGTTCTTTCCGTGACCGAACATGGCCACTAAAGAATTCTTCTAATAATTTCAAAAAATTAAAGCTCAAATACCGAATTTGGTAATAATTTTTTTTTTTTTAAACTGCGGACACCAGAGCTCGTAATGTCAATTTAAAAAAAAATAATTTTTATAAAATATACTGTATATAATTTTAATTTTTATTATTGTACTTGCTGGTTACAAAGTTTATGTGACAATACATACATTTTGCGTAAAACATAGTGATCATCAACTAAATTTCAAAGTATCCGAGAAAATACACTTTGAGCTTAACTAATTTTTAGTGCAAGGGAACAGAATAAAAAATCTAACTGTCCCAGCCAGGACTCGAACCTGGATTCCCTGCTATCCGGGCCGGTGCATTTACCACTTATGCTACCGAGACAAGTCTGATAAGTTATTAAATTCCCCGCACTAGTGTCGAGAGTCCAACCTCCGAGGCCGACGAATATATCGCTTATGCTCGGAGGAGCTGACATTGTCAAGCTGTTTAAATGACTCTTCTTAATTTAATTTTAATTTTAATTTTATAAATATTATTTATTTTGTGGTCTTTAATCCCACGTAAATTTAGATAATTTTTAGTGCAAGGGAACAGAATAAAAAATCTAACAAAGCTTTTTGAGCTTAACAGTAATAAAATAATAAATGATGAACAAGGCCATTTATTTTAAGTCATCTCTTGGAGCGCTATTCGATATCGATGCAGCTATTACTTTTAATTGGCGTAAAATAACCAACTGGGGACACAAGAGGTAAACTATTTAAATTTCCAACTTTTAGGCTATGTAATATTTTTACGAATAAGCCTTTCCTCATCACCTTCCACCCTGTCAGTCCAGAGCCAGCCTCAGCGAGATTAACTTTCCACTATCTTGCCCTTTTTGAAATATAGTATCGAGTTACGCGTTACGGACTTTAAACAAAAAACCATTTGATATATACATACATGATTTTAGTTGGGGTTCGGTCAAGGTAGATCTAAAAAACACAAATTTAGAAAATGTATATTTTAATAAAGGATAATCTGCCAACCTTTCGGCTTACATTGCAAGCCATCTTCAGGGCTATCATGAAGATGAGAGAGGACGTCCTGTCCCTAAGTTCACATTTCCATGACTAGTCAACGTTGGGAGATAATCCTTTATTAAAAAATACATTTTTTAAATTTGTGTTTTTTGGATCTACCTTGACCGAACCCCAACTAAAATCATCTAAGAATAATATCTACGGTCAAAAAAACTCTCCTTTTGAACATTTGATGTATAGAACTTTTGGTGAAAATAAAAATGACAAATCGTTTTCAAGGACTTGATTCTCTATCAGAAGTGTGTAAATCCACGACAGGACGTCAGGATACTTTGTGCTCAGGACACAGTTCTCTCCGGGATAAGATCGGGTAGCTGCCGAAGGCGAAGAAGAAATACAGGAAAAGTGTTGGTAGAAGAAATTGAGTGGTTCATGGCTCTCCCCCTTCCCCCCCCCTCCATGGCATGCGTGGGAATCCGCCTGCGATCGCAGACAATGTGACTCCGAGAGAGACCAAGTTTCCACATAAATAAAGGAGGGAGTTTTGGCGCCAAATCCCTGTCTCCCTTCTGACATTGTTTACTTGCAATTAAATCGATCATCGATCTGTTTTTCCCTCGAAAAGCGTCTTTTGCATTTAGCGAATATACGGTTTTCCACCGTAACGCCTCTTACTTAAAAATACTTATGTTACCCCCCCCCCCCCCCCAGAATCTATGTAATGGCAAATGGAGAAATTTTTTGACCGCTGACATTATTGTTAGATGTTTTTTTATTGGGGTTCGGTCAATGCTGATCCAAAAAAATAATTGTGTATTTTTTTATATTATTTGCAAACTTTTCAGCTTACATTTTAAGCCATCTTCAGGGCTGTTGAAATACAATGTCATAAGAATATAAATAAAAACCAACAAAATTAAAGGATTTACATTAACATTACGTAGGAATGCCATAACTAAATGTAATGTGATATCAAAAGTATGAATTTACTAAACTATTTAGAAAAATTCACTACTACTACTACTACTACAAAAAAAAAATATTACCCCACATACCTATCATGAAGGCGCGAGGGGACGTCACGTCCCTAAGATCACATTTTCATGACTGAGAGGAAAGGTTTTTTGGATCAATCTTGCTCATTGACACACAAAATATTTTTGGTGTATAAGAAAAAAAATTAAATAATTTTCAAAGAATATGTCCCCAATAGCTGCATTCTTTTAGAACTAGCTATAAGTTCATTTCATGCAAGAGAAGCGTTGCTAAGTAGAGGTTCCTAGTTCCTTGAGAGATGGACAAGAGTAAATGGCTGCTTTCATGTTTCTAGCTGGAGGTAAAGGTAATGCCGTTGAGGCTGGTTCTATAGCGGTGCTCCCAGCTGCTTCTAAAGGTAGTGGGGTAATGGGGTGCCTTCCCCCTGCCTGATATGTGTGTGATGATGTATATACACAATGTCGATATATATACAGTTCAACAACAAAATTTTGTTCTTTAAATTTATGCCTAAAAAATATTGCTGGTTAATTTCCTATGTCCAGCATCTCAAGGGATCATTTAGTCCTTATTTAGGTCCTTTAGACCTGTTCTGAGCCACGGAGACTCAGGAGTTTCAGGAGACACCATTACCTATGTCCTTGCCAATCTAGCCAGTCACGCCCTCCGAGGTCAAGTATATTGTCTCTCATCTGCCTAAGCGCCAATCACCCGGATACGATTTAATCACCAGTCGAATACTCCACAATCTCACTAATTGTATTCCTAACTAATACTCAGGCATGAATGAGTGATATCATGATATATTATATCAATCGTACATGATGCTTTTACTATTTTTTACAAAATCTGAAAAACCACGACATAACATATTATCCTACCGTCCAATCAGTTTTCTTTCTGTACTTTTTGAATGTATATAAAAAATTATTTTTGAATCATTGAATAATCTTCCTAATCATCAATTTAGCTTCCAATGTAATCATTTAGTAGAATGATGAAGAATGCCTAGAACAGTAGATCGTTGACAAGATTTCCTCTTCTCTCGAGCACAAAGAGTACTATCCAGGTGATTTATTTTATTTTATTTTTATTGTTCTCCGGTATTCGATCGTGTCGGGTAAGGTGGTATATTTGTAAGCTCAAATACATCCTTGTAATACATAACTATTGATTTTATACACTGCTGATATCCCTACTCAGATATGTGTTATCCACTAGAGTATTTTAGTTATCTACTTGTGGATTTCAAGGCTATCCTATCTCCCCTCCCTCCTAATCCTGATATTGCTTACGAAAACTTACAAGTACCCAGCAATAAATAGGGAATTAAAATTAATGAATGAAAATGTGTGCATGCTAATTCCCACTAATCTAGAGGAAATCATGCAAAACTAACTTTCCTTCGACTAATCTTGACATAAGGTGTAAAAATCTGGTGTAATTTCAAGCCTTCCAATATCCAAAGAATCCAATCTTTTTAATCCAAAATACCATATTCTGAAATAATTGCAAATGTACCCTATTATGTGTCCAACTTTTCCTTTTCCCCATGACTTCAATATTCCTTCAGTCAAAGACCTCATTTCAAATTATATAAAATAATATATCACAGCTGCTTTATTCAACAGCACTGCGAACAGCAACTGAGAAACTCAAAAGGAGAGTTTTTTTGACCGTAGAAATTATTATTAGAGGATTTCAGTTCGGGAGTTAAAAATTAAAAAATGATTTTAGTTGGGGTTCGGTCAAGGTAGATCCAAAAAAAAAATACAAATTAAAAAAAAAAAGGTGTATTTTTTAAAGATTATCTGCCAACGTTTCGGCTTACATTGTAAGCCATCTTCAGGGGTGTAGAAATACAATGTCATAAGAATACAATAAAAATTGACAATATTATAATACAGAATTACCATAATATAATAACCATAATATAATATAAGATTGCATTATGGTAATTCTGTATTACAATATTGTCAATTATTATTGTATTCTCATGACATTGTATTTCTACAGCTCTGAAATGGCTTACAATGTAAGCCGAAACGTTAGCAGATAATCTTTTAAAAAATACACCTTTTTTTTTAAATTCGTATTTTTTTGGATCTACCTTGACAGAACCCCAACTAAAATCATCTAATAATTACTGAGAAACTTTCTTATTTTAATGCAAACTGTAGAACAAGAAGAGTAAGGTTCTTCTATATGGAGACAAAAACAATTTTTTTAATATTCTGAGAAGAAGCATATTTTTCTGCTTCTTATAAGAAAGATCAGAGGATTAAAAAAAAAAAAATTTTAAAGTGAAAAGTTTAAAACCTCATTTCATTGATGATTATCGGTTCTGCAGTGAGAGAATCGATGTCTATCCGCACTGAGGAAACATGACTTCAAGATACTATCGAGTATGCTAATTCTGTATCTGTATAATGCATAATTCAGGTGGGGATGAAGCAGCACTCAAGTGAAAATCACTTGTCTCCATATCGATAGTTAATATCCAGAGAGGTATATTAACCTGAGTTGCTGGTTGATAGACTTATCAACAACATTCTATGCTATATGTATCATGAATACATAAACATGCATAAGTTATGGTGGGAAATGCGGTGAAAGGGAGTGGATATTATATGACATGTACAAAAATTATTTTTGCTAAATTCAGCTGAATATTTAGTTCACTGCAATATAATTCCACACAAATTTGTGTCTGATAAACGTCATAAGTGCATAATTAACATGAAATGGAAAGTCCAAATACAAATATTCATTAACTAAATTAGTTCAGAATTGGCTTATGTTAACCAACTTCTTATTTGTAGTACGAATGGAATTATTATGGAAAGTAATATATATCTTCTAACGTATTTGTTGTATAACATTTTTATGAAAATGCATATTATGTATGATATTTACGAATGTATTTATACCTGCCTAGAACCAGGTTTTTTTTTCTTTTACACAATTGTCCTTTAGGACTCGGTAAACTGGAGTGAACTAAAGACAGTGTTTTCGTTGATGTGAACATTATATTTAATTTAGTGAAATAAAATTGAACACAGATTTGTTTATTAATAAAATAAATAGTCTACTACGATACTGATGAGTTTTTTATTTAATATATATTTTGTTGTACGAATTCGTGTGTCCGTTATTTCAAAATAAGGAAATCAGATTCATTCATTATTTAATTTTAAAAAAATATATAAACCCTTGGGTATTTAACTAAAATTTAATATAGCAATATATTTGTTATTGTTATANTTAATATAATTCTATATAATTTTTAGTTTAATAATTTAAAAAAAATACTACATATTTCAGAAATCGTTAGGAATTTAAATTGAGGTATAGGGTGGATCCCTTCAATTAAAATATAAGAAATAAATGCAGTACTTGGACTACGTTTTTATAGTTATTAAAATAATTAGGTTCATATTAATACTGTAAAAAGTTTTTAGAACCTAATACTTTTAGTAAAATTATATGTTCTTTACTATCCTTGTAAAGGTTCATAATTAAGTACATATTTAAGAATTAACAAGGAAGGTTGAGGACCTCCGATCAACTCTTCCAGTCTGGTCGGTCTAGAGCCAGCTTCAGTCTCATGAATTTTTTTTTTTTTTTTCATTCTCCTTTTTAACTCTTAAGGCTCAATTACTCATTTACTTTTATAGAAGCAGTGAGATCTCTTTCCATTTACCCCATATTATTTTTATCCGACATTTTTATTTCCTAATGTTTCAAATATAGAAATTTGAGAGTTTACTATTCAAATATCTTTTTCAATAATAAAGTAAAAAAAAATAGAAATAAGATAAAAATATAAATTGATATTTCGTGATAATGAACTTTCTAATCTGCCGGATAAGTATTGATTGAATGTTTCAGGGAGCAGTGCTTATTTGTAGCGAAGGTTTACTGAGACGAAAATTGGGAGGAGAGTAAATTGGGAAGGGGGGAGGGGAGGGTTCTGTTCTAGAGCGTACTCATGAGGGGTGGGATATGTTCCGGAAGAGTGGCGTTCTCTAATCGCCCCTCCCCAACTCACACTCCCAACAGCTGTCATCTCTACGCATTTGGACTACGTTTGCTAGAATACAGGTAGGCGCTCGGATATCCTAGTGGTTCGGATATCAACTCCCCCGAATCAGAGGATGCAATTTAACTTCTCAAGAATTCGATGATTTTCTCACCTGTGCTTCTGCTTGCGAGGATCCAGTGTTTTGTAGTATGGCTGTTTCCTCATGCATCGCTCGTAATGTTAGTTTTGTTTTACACATTAAATGACAAATGGTACACCTTTAGGGCTGGATATCCCAGTGAAACACCAGAAATCCTCCAGAAGCTCCAGAAGCACAGAAAAAAATACTAACTTTCACTCAGTTTTGAACCGGGGCCCTTTCGCTCATGAGTTCAGTGTTCTAACCACTGAATCACCGTATGTATGAGTTTTTCCGATATGTGACTAACTATCCTCGGATGGAATGGTTAGAGACGATATCTCTCGGTTCGTCAGATATTCCGTAGCCTATAGAAGATAACTAACATATCGCTAATTTATAAAATAGTTATCTCTATATACTAGGAGAGTAGCACCTTTATAAAATCATAGATCCTTCTTTGCCAAAACTAACTGAGTCGATTGTGTGCCTGTATGTATATGCGTGAGACAGCTATTGATCTCAGACGTCTGGCCAAATGCACATAAGTACATATATATGTGTGTGTGTGTGTGAGTGTAGATTAGTATCTAGATAGTATATACCATTGGATATACCAGTAGTTTTACTAATATCAGTTAATTTCGAATGTACCAAAGGGAAACTGTGTGAGAAGAACCATGAAACAATTAGTCTGCTTAGTCTTCTATGGCCTTGTGAGTCTAGTCAATTAGTGAGAGTTGACAGAGGTGATGGGAATAATAAAAGCAAGCTAAAGAGGTGGAATTACGGAGGGCTGGAGTCATGGGGTAGGAGCCATAGAGGTAGGTCAGTGAGGATGAGAAATAGGTGTAATTACTCTGACGTAATAAGTGCCGGGACATAGCTCCCAGACTAACAGCACCCTCTACATGACATTCCACGTACTGAGAAGCACGTCTTCTGAAGGAGTCCTGCACTGATATGTTCTGTACTAATTAAGTTTCTCTTCCTCCATTATCTTCTACTTTTCTTTTTCTTTCTTTTTAACTGTTATAGTGCTTTTACTTTGTATTTTAAATGATTCCATGAAGAAGGATGAATAGAATTGTGTAGGAATACGAGGGGCACAATAATCCTTACAGAAAGGCATAAATATAGAACATAGTATGAACTTAGGGACAGGACGTCCCCTCTCGTCTTCACGATAGCCCTGAAGATGGCTTACAATGTAAGCCCAAACGTTGGCAGATTCTCCTTTAAAAAAATAAATTTTTTAAATTTGTATTTTTTTTGGATCTACCTTGACCGAACCCCAACTAAAAGCATCTAATAATAAATATAGAACGAATCACACATAAATTTCTGTATCCATTTCCATAACAAAAATATTTCCCCAGTTTCATCATAATCATTATTGTCGTTTTGGAAATTTATTTTATTTTAACTACATAAATGGAAATTTGACAGTTTGAATACGGATCAACAAATAGCTGACAATGTTAGCCCTTTTGAACATAAGACGATATATTCTTCTTCTTTGGGGGTTTACAGTCGGAGTAGAGTGCGGGAAGTAAAAGCTGTCTAGCTAGCCTCGGTGGTGCAGTGGTCAGCATAACGGTCCGGAAAGCAGGAGACCCGGGTTCAAGTCCCGGCTAAGATAGTAAGATTTAAAAAAAATTCTAACTCCCTTGTACTTTTAGTATAAAATGAACGTGGGATTAAATACCACAACTAAAATCAGTATTTAAATTGCTACGTTTCCTTTGAGATCTATCACTTCTTATTTACGCTTTCATTCAGTCTCTATTTTATTACCTGTTAACTCTATTATCTCCGTCAGAATTGGCGAGACAGTCAGCCGTATATAAGTTTTAAGTTCTGAACAGATGGTCATATTCTTAGTCAGTTTAAGAGTTTTTCCTCCGCTGTAGTTACGTTTTACTTCCGCAAATGCCAATAGTTACCACGAAACTTGCCATCCTCTTTGTACCCCACACATCCTTCGTACTCCTGCTTCTCCCCTCTTCGGCGTCCCCGATCTCCCCTGACCTAGCTCTATCCTGGGGGGGCAATCTCCTCCGCTGACGGCCTCCTCCGATTATCGATCCCCCTCTCGCTATCTATAGAAGGCGGGAAGACCCTGCAGAAGTGGCGGGGATTTACTTGCTTTAAATCCACCCCTTTACTTCGTGGCTCTTCAGCCTTCCGGAAAGGGCAGTAAAATTTCTAATGACACTTCCGCCACCAGTGATCCGTCTTACCCCTAACGACCGTTACTGCTTTCACGACACTCCTCAAACTTTTTCTTGCACTATTTACCAGGCGATTGGTGTAATTACTCCTTTAATAGTGCAATTTATATTCTTTAAAGCTTTGTAACGGTCGGGCTTCTCAATATCCTTCTTACGGCTACTTCAAATTCTTAAACACCCAATAAATTTATAATAAGAAGTACATTTCTACGTTTCAAAAAAGTTTTAAATGCATTTAAAAAATACATGTACTTAAAAGAATACATTTAAAAGCTTTTAGTTAATAACATTTTGGAGAGAACAACATAAAACCGAAATGTCCTTTTAAGAATTTAATGGTAATTTACGTAGACGGACATACACGTCTCTTAGGTATATTATATTTTTCATCTGGACTTGACCGTGTTCAAGAGGGGTTTTTTGGTTAAATTGTTTGCACATCATATGATAGCTTCTTCAGAACTGAATATAGAACTAGTTTTAAGGTCCTGAAGAATCTATCACATGATGTGCGAAAACTTGACAAAAAAAGGCAATTTTCGACACAGTCAAGTCTGAAAGAGATATCTATGGATATTAATGAATATTAAACAATTAATGAGAGGGAATAGAATAAAAATCTATCTGTCCTAGACAAGACTCGAACCTGGATCTCCTGCTTTCCGGGCCGGTATGATTCCATTACACCACTGGGAAGAGCTAGATAACTTATTAAATTCCCAACACTCTAGCAAGAGCCCAATCCACAGGAAAGACGAATACATCGTTTTATGGTCGAAGGAGCTGACATTGTCTAGCTAATTATCGACTCTCGTTATTTACTATATACTTAAAGCTATTTAGTCCTGGCTGGAACAGGTAGATTTTTTTATTCTATTCCCTCTCAATAATTGTTTAAAATTTACGTGGGATAATAAATCAATACTAAATTAATTTTTATTAATGAATATGGTTTAAATCTTGGCATGAAGTTATAAAATGTCTATACGACATTTATTTTCTTTCCTACCTAACTCATCCTGGAAAATCTACATCTTCGCACGGCAATCGTAAAACGCCCGTATGCGTCTCTTGTAATATGAATTTCTTTCGAATTCACATAATTCACTCAGCTTTTAAGAAGTATTTTTTCAAAACTTACAAGCTAGCTTTTATTGTCACTTTTAACTACTATTCAACAAGTCAACAGAAGAGTGTGCATGGATGTTGTCTTTGTTAGCTTGCAGAAAGCATGTGCACTGCTTAGAAGACTAAGAAGAAAGAATTAAAATTCACAATTAATAATTATTAGATGATTTGATTGATGACAGTCCAGTCATGGAAATGTGAGTGTAAGGACAGGACGTCCTCTCTCGTCTTCATGAAGATGGCTTACAATGTAACCGATACGTTGGCAGATAATCTTTTAAAAATACATCTTTTTAAATTGTATTTTTTTTATCTACCTTGACCAAACCCCAACTAAAATAATCTAATAATAATATCTACGGTAAAAAACAAACAAAAAAACTCTTTATTAAAACTAAATGCATTTTATTATTTGTAATATTTTTGCGAAAATGTAGTTTAAAGAATATATTTATGAATGTTACTTTGAGTGTTGTTCACTTTTGTCCCTCCTGGAGAGTCTACAGCTAGTCTTACCGATCATACTTCTCGCTGTACTCTCTTATCTAAGTCCATCTTTATTAAAACTGAAAATTTGTTTAATTTACTCTTGGAAAGGACTTATTATTTTACTTTGCAAATTATAATTGTCGCTAAACACTAAATATGTGAGTAAATGAAAAAAACAGTAAGTTGGCCTTCTGGGGTTGGTTAACAGTGTTTTCTGAAAATTAGTTAAATAAAAAATACTAAAGTATTATTCCCAGGAAATATGTTTCAATGTCTATTGAGGAATAAAAGTCAGAGTTCTGTCCTTACCACCATCTCACTTTGAGGCTGCTAAGATATCTATTCTCCACAGCATTCACGCGAACCGCTTTTCAAAACGAGCAATCTGCAGATTATCTAATAGTTTCAGAAGATAAAATTAGGATTGGACATCATGATTCGCTTTTATTATCTGCTGACGTTTCGGCTTACATTGTATCTGCAGCTTTGTAGAATCCGATTGAGCAAGGGTAATAAGCCACCTATTTTGCATGAAATCCGATAAGACCTACTCGTTTACAATAGGTGTGATCTGTCCAGTAAGATAGATCTACTGGATTGGCATTACTGAGGTCCGGCCAACATGCCTGACATGGCAACAGGGGTCTTTGCGACACGCTAACCTTCATCACCCTACCTATATCTTCCGTAAGCGGCGTCTGGAAGTGCGAACTGAAACGGAGGGGGAAGAGTCACGCGAAGCTAATGGCTGCGAGAGAACCCTTTCAAGCCACACAAATAATTTATGAAGAATTGATCGTGAAGCTTAACTAGACTTGTTGCTGGATAAAAGTGTAATCGCTACAGAAAAAATATCTACACCCCACTTCAAATTTTAAATAAAAATTAAAAAATGATTTTAGTTGGGGTTCGGTCAAGGTAGATCCAAAAAAAAAATACAAATTAAAAAAAAAAAGGTGTATTTTTTAAAGATTATCTGCCAACGTTTCGGCTTACATTGTAAGCCATCTTCAGGGCTGTAGAAATACAATGTCATGAGAATACAATAATAATTGACAATAGTATAATA